>APFE030743897.1:25582-63082 GCA_000404065.3 Pinus taeda
TGATCAAATAATTAAATCATATTTCGGTGCATGAAATGAACATGATCTAAGTTTCTCTCACAGTGTTCAATGAAGAGTTGTATGGTAAGGTCAATTCACTAAGTTCTTAGCTAGAAATGAGATTCCTATTACTATACGTTGTGGTGGTTTATGTTTGTTGAGTGATCTACCAGATAACATTACCACTAGGTACCTTACCTATTGGACCTAACCTATTGACCTTATGTTGGTGGTGGTAGTAGGGACCAATTTCTTCAATCCAACCTTCTTCAGTGAAGAGAGAGAGAACCTAATCTCACCTATGAGTCTCTGTCCTACCTATAGGGCTACACCTTCCCACCTTCTGATAGACCTTCCTACCTAACCACACCTTCCTTTTATATTAGTATATGACCTGATAGGGGGACCTTACCTTTATAAATAGTAGGATAGGATGGGGAGACCTTTCTTTAGTGTTGGTCCTATTTCATGAACTAAAAGATTGTAAGAAAGAAGTGTGGTTTTTGGGAGACACGACTTAGAGATGTTGTGGAATAAGCCACTTTTTTAGAATAGAATATGAATGTGCTTGACCCCTCTGATACTACCAAACCCATGGAAAATTCCCTTGAAGAAATGAATATTCCCGACCTTACAACTGGTTGAATCATTAGCTGATTGACAAAGAGAACAATTTTCACAATCGTCTACAATTCAGAAAAGCACAATTCAGGGCTAAGTATGCCCAGGCTATTATGTGTCTTTCCAGGGTAATTGGAGACCTAGATGCCAAGGTCTCTAGAAAGCACTAGTTCTACTATTTAGTCCAAATGTCTCAATCGAGGATCAAGTTCGGTCTCGTCTGATCTGTGATGCAATACATGAGCAGCTCCAACAAGTGGAGAAAACAAAAGAGTTATACTTTACATCCTATCTTGTATAGTATCTGCTTGCATACAAGGATAGGCCTTCTGCATATGGAATCAAGAGATTGTTAAATGCACAAATTCCTGTTTATGACAAGTATCCCAAGTTTTGCAGGCATGAGCTAAATAAAAACTACAAAATGATTTGCGATGGCTTTATCTACAAGGTCATCTGCTATATGAATGGGGAAGCCTACTACGCACACCAGCCAGATAGAATGCAATAGAGTATATGGCTGATTGGTACATCAACGATGAGAAGTACACCTATATTAAAGTTTATGGGTGCACCTTGGAACCTCTTCCTCGGTATGTCAGTCATAAGATCCTGCTATTGGAATTTTCTAGGCAAGCCTTGCCTATGTGCAAGGAGTATGGTGAGGGGAAACAGAGGAAGTCCCCCATTTCATTTCCAGTGATGATTGGAATTTTATTTTGCAAAGAGAAAGAAAAAGCTAAATCTTGTGAAGAGGTGCTTACAAAGCACAGATTAAAACAACTTGATGCAAGAAGAAACTATGACAGGCTTCATAAACTACAAAGGCAGAAGCTCATTGTCATAAAAATATCCATCATGAATAGGATAGTTAAGAAGAGAAATGGGTTGCAGGGATGAAGAGAATTTTAGGAGAAGGAAGCAAGGTATCCCATCATAAAGTGATGAACATGTTCAATCCTTAGATGATGAGGATAGTGAGAATGAAGATTATGAATAATAAGCTCAGTCTTTTGGTGAGAAGGAAGAAGAGAAAACATAAAAAGATGATGATGATTATGAACCTAAAAGAGCTGTAAGTGTTGAAGTGGAAGAGGAAGTGAGAGAAGGAGACAGTAAAGTAGATGTTTAACAATTCATTGTAAGACTTGGTTCCTCCCTCACTTCCCAACTTGGTTATTGTCCTTGCTTTCTTCTGTAGAATATTTTTGAATAATATGACACATATTCACAGAGATTATCCCGATTATACACTATTGCGGAATACATGCATAATACATAACCTCCTCTACGTTGATAATCAATTTACAGAAGCAGAAACAATAACATGCGCACATAGAAGCATCAATCACACATATCATCACAGTATTTTCTCGGGGAAACCATCTCGCTAAAATCCCAACTATCTATATATTATATTGATTGAGAACATGTAACAATACATAGTACAATACTCTTCACAAGTATCCAGCACTGTCTCCACCTGTTACACACAAACTAGCTCAGATCTGAATCAATCACTAGCTTAAATCTCCTCCACTGCTTGCCTGCCTCCACTGCGCAATCCTGCATGAGAATACTGATGAATGATCCAAATTCGTATTTCCCTTGGATATACCATGCAATCCTCATTGGCAACTCAATCCATTGATTTGTGAAAATCACATGCACAAATATAGTCACAACTGACAACTGTCTTGCCCTTTCACTCACCTCTAACACTTGTCTCCACTGAACTGTCCATGCACTGAGTTAACTAATGTATTCTTCAGTGCATTATGAGTTAATATTTAGTGAATTAATTAATAACTAATTCAAAACAACTCACACTTAGTCATTGGCCAGTTAGACTAAATACAACTAGTTCAACTAAGTCAAACTGAACACAACTCCATTAACTGCTCATCTAACTCCACAGAACTCAATCACTGAAGTCCTAACTGAAGTCCTCCATGCAATAGCTCAAGTAACCCATAAGAACCACATATTTCCTTCTGGCAGCTACATGTGCCACATCCGTATCTTGAACTGAAGTGCTCCAAGAGAATAAGATAATGTTTATAGTCTAAATATTATTATGAGCTAATAATATTTGACTGTTCTAAATTTAGACTGAGCAGTACCTCCGCTATTGTCTAAAAATAGAAGTCCATCTATTTTTACCAACATGACCAATCATCCATAAACAACATCCTGCAACTCATAGACCATGATCCATATGTCTAAAAATAGACTTTGCGCCAAAAATAGCCCGCGGGTCCACTTAGTGAAGGCGACTCCTTTCCACTAAGCTCCATCATCTTGTTGCATTTTATAAATGCGCTTTCACTACGGAGGTTAGTTGTGGAAAGAATATAACACAACCCAACACAACCTATGCTGTAGAAATCCATGAGATCAACCTAAGATCTAGGAGAATTCTCCCAGATAACCAACCTCCCCCTCCACATAGGGAGGTTGAGGAAGAAAGAAGGGAAAGAAACCTTAAAGTAAATCTACCATTTCCTGAGAGATTAGCCCAACCACTCCAGCTTATCCCAGAAGAAACTGAACTTCTGAGAGAATTTAAAAATCTATGTGTAAAGATCCCCCTTCTCCAGGAAATAAAAGATGTTCCCATTTAGAATAAGTTGATTAAGGAGAAACTCTTCAACACTCTAGGAAGAAGGAAAATGGATGCCCCTACCATTAATGTCATTGGGAAGCTATCTGACTTAATGCTGGGCACATAATATGTCTAAAATATTTGGACCCTGGAAGCCCTATAGTAGATGTGCACATCAATGGAACCATCATCCCACACACTCTGATCGATCTTGGGGCTGCTATTAATGTGATGAACAAGGACACCATGCTCAAGCCCAACCTCCAAGGGTCATTGAGGAAGACCACAACAGTTCTGCAACTTGCAGACCATCCCACAGTCACCCTTGAGGGAATTATGGAGGATGTGATGGTCTACATTGACTCCTAGGAGTACCCTGCAGATTTTCTAGTTCTCCAGCCTAAGGCTAAACTTATTGGTTATCCTCTCATCCTTGGGAGGCCATGGTTAGCCACAACCGATGCTTACATTAGCTGCAGAGATAGGAATATGACCATCAAGAATGGGCATATGTCCAAACAGTTAGTCCTATACCCTCCTTCTCAACCTTCTCTAGAGCATGATTTACCTTTATGGTTGGAGGAGGAGGAAGAAGATGAGGTTTATTCCACCCAACTTTATGCTTTGGAAGCAACCATAGGAGGAGGACAACAAGATGAGGATGAATTAATTAAACACCTGCTCCAAAGTCCAACTCCCATTTCATTACCAATAGAAGGAGAAGTAACGGAAACCTAGAACAATGATCCAATTGAATTATGCTTGGCCGATTCCAACCCACTCTGTGTCAAAACCATAGAATTCAGCCCAGAGAAAACCTTGAAATTAATCCATCTCTTTCTGCTCTCGAAGAGGAAAAACTATGCAACATGATAAGAGAAAACCTAGAAGCCTTCACTTGAAGTTACAAGGAAATGAAGGGAGCACACCCTGTTGTGGGATAAACTCCCCTAGGGTCTTGGGTGAATACCCTAGCAGACTGAAGGTTAGCTATGCAAATAAACACATATTCCATGCAATCATAATGCTACTATAAGAAAACTCTACAATAGGGGGCATACCTGAGGTCCTACGTTTGAGAAGAGCCTTCCAGGGTCCAAACCCTTCTTGGAGTTCCTTTGCTCCTTTGACCTGCAAAACAATCAATTCAATAAAGTACAACAGTATATGGACTAAACGTCATAAAGAAACCATCTTCATATTATAAGGAAAGGTAGTTAGTTATGCAATTAAACAACCGTTCACATATGAACCATAATATGAATATCATAACATGAATATCATAACATGAAGAAGATCTATATCAGGAACAAAGACACGTGTTTCTTTTATTATAGACAAATAAAGTAAAAAAAAGGAACAATCTCACCTGAGTCGTCCTTTCACAGGCTCCAAGTGGAACCATCTCCCGGATTCGTCCACTCTCAAGCCTTTAACAAACTCCTTCCATGACTTACTCCATGATCTCTCAAGTAGTATGAAATCATCAACACACACAAGGAAACAAGGGTTTCCTGTAGAATGGGGGAAGTGCAGAAGGCACAAGGATCTTCAGACCTAGTAAGGGAAATCTCAGCATAGCAATCTTTCTCTCTCTTCTCTCCTCCCTTTGGCCTTCCCATAGAAGCCTTTTTATACTTCTCCCAAAGTAGTTTTTTAGTTGGGAATTCGTTGGGAACAGTTGGGCCACGGGCACTAACAGGTAATCAACAGGTAAAACCCGTGATCTCCACCCAAAATTAAGGAGATTTATTTTTTTTAAGTGTTTTTATACATATACGCAGGTTGGGTATACACAAACCCACGTATACACGCGTTTAGCTCAGGGCAATGTCACGTATAAGGAAAACACACAGTTTTTTTTAAATTTGGGACCAAGTCTGGAAGGAGCGGTTGCCCTAGGCCATGAGTTCAACATCACAAACCTCAAGAGTGCGATTTGAAGCTATAACAGATGCCCTCTAAGATATGGGGTTAGAAGGGGTACATGATGGCCGAAATGTATTAAGAAAGTTCATGGAAAGGAAATCTGTTGAAAACTGAGAAGGATTGCACCAGAATTCAGCCTGCCAAGCCACAAAAGGAGATCAGAAAGAAACACTATCTGAGGCGGGCATACCGATGTTGAGAGAAAATATAGCATGTCCGCCTATCAAGTACAAGCAGATCCACCAAGTATACAAGTATAAATGGTTGGAAAATACATAATGGATCATCTGATCATGATCGAACAAGTACATGTCTGAATGTCAAATATAAGAATGTCAATGATGTTGAAAGATGAAGCGGATCACTGATATCAAAGACTGATCCCAAAAAGTAGCAATTGAACATGATGGAATAAGATGGTACTACACTGCAAACTCAGGTGCCAGCATATAAAATGTCGCCATGAATGACTACAACATATAAGGTGAAGTGGTATCTACTAGCAGCAACAGGAGCAACTCTCAAGTGAACGAATGAATGCTGATACAACCTGAGGTATTCACCGACCACCGTGGTACATTTCTACAACATGGGAATAAATGATCTGAAGTCGACCATGTGAGAAATCGTTTGATTACCATTCATTGATGTATACCATTAACAAACGTGAGACCACTCACTGATAATGATAATGAGCATCAAGGTACCCAGTACAATCCAACAAGTGTGAATAGGTGAGCTGGAGTCGAACACCTGTAAGAATCTATCGATCAGGAGACAATGATGGTTTCCCACTGTCGATAGCGAAGGATCTACCACTAATGACTGCAAACCCCAAGGTACGGCCAAATGAACTCTAGATCTTTGCCCCAGAGCAATGAGTCAAAGTCGATATGGAAAGATCCGCTAGAAGGAAGGCATTAAGGCATCCTCCATCAATCTAGCGTGAGTGTAACCCGTAGCCCAATAATGTGGAAGGAATCAGACGAAAAAGATGTAGTAACCCAACCGAAGTACATTTCTGGCGTACACAAGATGTGGCTAGCGCACGACAGAAACCCTCTGAACCAACCAATAATGAAAGCTGACACAGAGGCAAGGTATCCACCAATAGGGTCAAATGGAAACCAAGGTATTGCATGAATCCCAATGTGTGATAATGTAAGCTGATGTCGAACACAAGGGAAACCACTCAGTCAAAGACCCATGATACTGATCGATATTGAGCACAAGGTGACCTATCAATAATGAAAATAGGGACAGGGTGCAGCTCTAGGCCTATCCTCAGAGCAAGATGTCGTCGTCGATAAGGACAAGACCTGCAAGCAAGAAGTCAATGGAGACCTTCTCAAACCGGCACAAGTAAAGGACCAATATAACTGATGTGATGATAGACATAGTACTGACAACCAGGGATGGCCGACTGAAAAATAAGTCAAGAGACTCCGCAGAGAGGCCGACTCAGGCTAAATTCCCTTGAACAAAAGCACGACTCAATGTGACTATGTGGTAGCATATGATGACTCTGTATAAGCTCATTGCGCAGGAGGCACATACGAACCCTCCATATGATTGGAAGAGATAACCAATTGGGGGAGAACTGACTCAATAATAGGGTTAAGGCATACCTAAGTCAAACTAAATCCCACCCAAGTGGAGGAGACTTTGTTTCGAGTGCTTTTTTCAAGGGCGACATGACTGACTCTAGCTACCAACAATAAATGGAAATACTGTCCCATTCCCGCTCTTTTTTGGAATATATAATTTTTTTGGTCTTTGTCTTTAAAGTTGGAAAAATAATAAAAGAATTCTATAGTACAATGGAAAGAACGAGTGTCAGCGAAGCAGATGATCTAGTCCCTGGGATTAGAACATTCCTATGCTTAATGCAGGGAGGCAAAAACTGGCCAGAGACACTCAAAGGTGTGTTCCTTCCACAGGTCAAGGTGTGTCAAGTTGCAGAGGTCAAAGGTATGCAAGTTTGAATTTGCAGTTGTCATGGTCAAAAGTTGGCTTAAACACGAGTCCACGTGAAGCCGGCTTAAGGCCAAATGGTGCAGATAGTCAAAATGCAATGCAGTAGTACAACTCAACACAAGGGAGTCTCTAGGGTATAAGGCCAAAACGAAATGAAGAAGCAAAGAGGAATGAGTCTTCATCATATAAGTCATGGCGGGACTACAGAGGACTCCCGAGCCTACTCAAATTGGAGCAGCATGGGCAACAAATGTCAGTGGGGTGCTAACTAGGATGCCCATGTAAAGGATGGATCTACCATCGTGTCATGATTTAAAGAATCGACTAGTGAAGATAGTTTGCGAACCATAACACGATGGGATCGACCCTATGGAAAGTGTATCGATAGATGGAGGCTAGTATGCATGATGCAACGGAAAAAATGGCTTCCCTAACCTATATGCCAGTGAGAAAACGATACCTGCCATGACGGGCTAGCAGTCATGGAACCGTCTCGAAACTATCGAAAACGTCCAAAATGTCCTGAAAATCAAACCATTCTCGACATTCCAAGCTCCCAAGTTAAAAGTTACATGAGACCAAACAAAATCAAGTTTTGAAAAAATTTGAAATTTTCAAAGATTATAAAAAGGCTTTTGGACTCACCATTTTCACCATTTGAGTTTGAGAGCAAAGAATTGGAGCAAAAGGAGCTAACTTCCCATACGCCAAATTCAACCGTTCAAATTCCTCCAAAATCTCCAGGTAACTCTCATTTTTAACTTGTAATTGATTGTGATTAGTTTTATATGTTTTAATTAATCTTTTACCATTGAGTTTTTTGCCAAAATTTTCTCTGCGGCATATACGCGGGTTGGTAATATGCAACCTGCGTACACGCAGGCCCTACACGCGACTGTGTGTAAAGGGACCTGCGTATACGCGGCGGACATTTCAAACATAAAAAATAACGGTTCAAATTGATTTTCCTTTAGGATGAAAATCACCTGGCGAGAAAGAGAGCATACCGCAGTAGATGAAGAAGTTATGAACAATCCAGAGGCTTTGGATGGATTACGGGGATGTAGTTTGCTTAAGTTATTCAAATTACCAAATATGAAAGCAAACACATGTCTGCTCGAGATGCTTCTTGATTACTGGAACATCGAGGAGGATGATTTTATGATCGACCAGATGCCACTCATGATAGAAGTGGAAGATATCTATTTCATTACAGGCCTTTCCCGAAGGGGAGAGGTAGTACACTCCCGGGGAGAACACGGAGCAGTCTCTCGATCGAGGACTACGTACAGCTATATTGCCTGGGACATTCAAAGAAAGTCAGAAGTAAGATTTCCATCACACATGTGGCGAGTCTACCATTGAGGATAATCCTATTCATCATAGCTCGAGTGAACAGATCTGCTTCTCTACATCAGGCATCACGACTAAGCATGGGCGTGGCAATTGACTGTCTCACCACTGTGTTTGATTGACGACTCCTCTTCTGGCTAGCATGAAAAGCCAACTCACTTCTATCAAGAGAGGAGAGACCAAAAACTTCGGTTATGGGACTATTTTGTGTTCTTTCTTCTTCGAGAGAGTCCCTGCACTTCGTCCCAGAGTACCAGTTTCAATTAGCGCCCCACAAGATCCTCGAATGGGCAGGTGGGCTAACCTGATGAAATGTCTGGGAGGTGGGGAAGTCCCACGGACTGCTTTCGATGATGAATTCTTTTCCTGGTTGGATTAGCAGATCATCGCCATTGATGACTACCCCTATGCCGGGTTGGATTTCCGAGGAGAACCTGATCTAGCATTACCACCGACCGCAGCATGGGGCGACATTGGTAAGTGATTTTTGATTTTATGATTTTTTTTTATTTTTCAAATATAATAATGAACTTTGAAAATGTTTTTGATAAGATTCAAATGACTAATATAATGATCATGTTCCAGATATTGGGCCTGTACGACTAGATGAGTTCCCACGGCACAAGCGTCACAGCCAAGGGGCCGAAGAGGCGGTTGTAGCCACGGAGTGAACTCTACACATAGTTCAGCGGCATTTGGTGAGGCTGACCCATCGAGTGCCGATGGTGGCGGTAGAGGACCTTCCTATAGAGATGCAGCATCATGTGGTTGACATGCCACGTGACTGGGTCCGCACTTTTAGGCGTGTAGCCAATGCAGTAGTTGCCTACTTAGACGCTCATCCTGAGCCGGGGAATTGGACATAGTGGACATGATTATGGGCATTTGAGTCCCAATTTTTTATATTTTTGGAACAAACTTATGTACACTCGAGACACTTTATGATATATATATATAATATATATAAATATATAATATATATATATATACAGTTTGACGTTTTGATGCTTAATTTATTGTGATGAATGATTGATGTGCCAGTCTAATGCTTGATTAGCGATAGAATCAGGTAACCAATTATGAGATCTTGGAATATGTAAATAATTAATATAAGTAAATGATCTTTGCAACAACCTCACCCTTAAATACTGGTGATATAAACATGGATCCTTTACCCGATAAATGTTATTTAATTGTGACACTATCAATTGTGAATCAAGATAAACTACCAACGAGTCGATTTCGTGAGAAATTGCCTCAGATAGCAAATTAATGACGGCAGTATACTCAACCATATTGTTTGAAGTAGGACCAATGCATACTCCCCTTGATACCATCAATTCACCAGTTGGATAATACAGTACCCAAGCTGCGGAAGCGAGATTCCGAGTGTGCCGACTAGCACCATCAACAAATCCAAAATAGACCAAGTCATCCATCAACACCTGCTAAATCAGACCAAAAAGTGTTGATATCACAAACTCTCGACAAAATATGTACAAATATACATAATGTACAAAGAAGCCATTGCCTAGCTGCTACTTAAGCAAAGTACTGCTTAAGGTAGAGCCCTTTTCGGGGTTCTGCCAATTTGTTTCCTTCGAAATCGATTAACTCATACGATCCCTTTGTTAAAACTCGTTTAATTATGAAGGGACCATACCACATAGGTTTGAATTTTCCTTCCCCCAAGGTGTCCTTATCTTGGTCGTAGACCAAGATGAGGTCACCTTTAGAAAATACACAAGGACGGACAACTTTATCGTACTGGGTTTTAACCCTTTTCTTATGAGCCTCATTTACTGTGGCTGCATCTCGACACTGCTCATCGAGATGCTCCAAGTGAAGGAGGTGCTCTTTGAGACGAGAGGTCTCTGGAAGGAGCTCAATAGCTAACTTAAGAGATGGAATTTCATATTCGACAGGAAAGATAGATTCCAACCCATAAACTAATTGAAAAGGTGTAAAACCTGTAGCAGTCTTGATGGAGGTTCGGTATGCCCATAGAGCTGGATACAACATAAGATTCCAACTGGATCTATTTTTATCAATTGTCCTTTGCAGGATCATCTTAAGAGTTTTGTTTACTGCCTCGACCTGTCCATTGGCCTGAGGATAATAAGGAGACGAATGTTCCTGCCAGAAACCTAGTTTGAGATCCAATTCGGACATTAGTTGATTATGGAAATGACTGCCATGGTCAGTGACAATCTCTCTTGGGATACTGAACCTTGAGATAATCTAATTAAAAAGGAACAATGTTGCTCTCTCACTATCATTTTTATAAGTGGGCATGGCCTCGGCCCACTTCGTGAAGTAGTCGACGGCCACGATAATATACTTGTGATTCGTTGCTGAAGGCGGATGACAAGTCATAAAATCAATACCCCACTTAGTAAAGGGATGACAGTGACAACGGGAAAAACAGGAGCTGGATGTTTGCGCATCTTCCATGTATAAACTTGGCACGGGTGACAGCGTTTGACCGCTTCAACACAATCTTTGAAGAGCGAAGGCCAAAAATAGCCGGCACGCAAGATACGTTGGGTTGTAGCAAGCCTTGATAGATGACCACCACAAGCTCCGTTGTGGCAATCATTTAGCACTGACTCTACCTCCTCTAAGGTTAAACAGCTCCGAAGGATTGAATCAACCCCCCGAAGATATAACGTGTCACCAATGATGACGTAATTTTTAGCAAGGTGATGTAATTTGCGACGTTCATCCTTAGAGAAAGCAGAGGAAAACTTCGAAGTCTGGAGATAAAAAATGATATCTCCATAACAAGGGTCGAGTGAAGAGATGAGGAATAAGTGTTCATCAAGAAAAATTTCCTTGTAAACAGTATCCTCTCCATAAGGCAGCTCGGAAATTAGCTCGGCAAAAACCATAGATTTCTTGGACTTGGTGGACAAGAACTCGAGATCAAATTCTTGTAGAATGACAATCCATCGATTATATTTGCCCCAATCAGTCGCCTACTGAGGCTAAACTGAAACGGATTGACTGCTGCCAAGACAAAAGTTTCGTGTAGCAGAATATAATGACGGAGCCACTGGACAGCGTGGACAGCTGCCAAGGCCAACTTCTCAACCGGAGAATAGCAAAGTTCAGGACCTATCAAGCCTCGGCTCAAGTAATAAATCACATGCTCTGTAAAAGAGCATCGTCTTCTTGAACAAGAACCATACCAATGGTTGATTCTGCTGCAGCGAGATATAAAAGGAAGTCCCTACCATAATCTGGTGGAATTAAAAGTAGGGCAGAGACTAATGGAATTAAAAGTGGTCCCACACGAATGGAACCCCTTTGCGGAGCAAACGCATAAACCCTTTAGTGATCTCGTCATAGTTCATTATAAACCATCTTAAGAAATTAGCCTTCCCTTGAAGACTTTGAAGTTGTCGAATGGAGGACGGGGGAGGAAACTGGAATATTGCCTCTACCTTTAAGGGATCAACCCTAATCCATTCATTTGACACGATGAACCCTAACAACCGACTGGACGTAACCGCGAAAATGCACTTTTTCGGATTAGACCAGATTTTATAAAAACGTCATCGCTCAAAAACCATTCGAAGGTGACTGGGATGATCAGTTCTTTTTCGAGAATGAGCAGCGAGATCGTCCAAGTATGCTTCAATGATATGCTTGATGTTGTGGAAAGCATATGACATGGCCCGCTAGAAAGTGGCTCCAGCATTTTTGATACCAAACAACATCTTTCTGTATGAAAAGGTACCCCAAGGACATATAAAAGCCATCTTATGTTGATCTTTAGGATGGATAGAAATTTGATTATAACCAGAAAAACCGTCCATGAAGGAAAAAATCTCATTACCCGCACACTCATCAATAGTCTGATCAATGAATGGCGTGGGGTAATTATCTTTCGGACAAGCTTTGTTTAAGTCCCTAAAGTCGATGCATACTCAGATTGTTCCTTGCTTTTTATCTATTGGGACTGGATTAGAAACCCAATCGGTAAGAGGAACAAGGTATATAAAACCCGCCTTGAGCAGATTCTCTACTTCGGCTTTAATGGCTGCCGCTTTCCTAGGATTAACCAGTCAAAGTATTTGACGAGCTGGCTTAGCGTTTTCATACATCTTGATCTCATGCTGAACTATGGAAGGATCAATGCGAGGAATTTCCTCATAAGACCAAGCAAATACATCTCGAAATTCCTTGAAAAGGTCGGTGTAAATTTGCACTTCTTCAGGGGAACATTCAATTCTGATGAAGAGATTCTCAATCACGTTAGGGTCCCTAGAGATGTTTATAGATATTATTTCTAACATCATGAACATATTACCTTCGGCACGAAAGTGTGCTGGAGCCAAAGGATTCGATATCTTACAAACATCACTAGTGAATAGCTTGGACAACTTAGCTTCCACTTCTTGCAATGGAGGAAGGAAATATGAACAATGGTGTAAATCTTCCCAAGGTTGATCTACACCCATAATCACTTCAATGGTTGCTTCTTCAGAAGGTAAAACTATATCTAAGCAGTCCAAGGTGGAGGTGGAATCAAAGGCCCAAGCTGGGGTCACATAACCCTCAAACTCCTCTTCGAAAGAAGGAGCAGAGTGGTCATTTGCGAAGTTAACGATAGACTGATATCTAAGCTCAACCGCAGACATAGAGGATGCCATTCCATTTACTTGTCCTTCAGCTAATGTGGTCATAGGTTAAGGCAAGGTCCAAGGGTCCGAAAAATAATGAGTTTGGAAGAACCCTTCTCGAGGAGACTCCTTGGATGATGAAATGACATTGATTCGAGCGATAGGAGAGGGAAACTCAAAGGTACCCATCAAAGAGGAATACATCCCAACTCTTAGATTCTCTGTAGGCGGGCGAGGGTTATCCACTAAGGGAATAGTAGAGTCAGAAGTTGCTTGAGGATCAACTGGACAATAATCCAACTGATCAACCTTAACAATTTTCCCTTCATGAGGAAAGTAGATGACACGAAATAGAGTCGAAACGACGGTATCCATCTCGTATACCCAATTCCTTCCTAAGAAGAGATTATAGTCTAGGTTAGCATCTATGACCTCTACTTCAACATTGACGACCTTTCCTCCAACACATATAGGAAAGGCCAGGATAATCCCATCCAGCTTGTGAGAATGCCCATCAAATGCAGTCAGAAGGGTAGGTGAAGGAACAACCGAAGGAGATCCAATGGCCTTCCAGCAAGACATTGACATGACGCACGTGGAAGCTCCCTCATCAATAACGGTGCGAAAAATATTAATATTTCGGTATGTAGACTTTATCTGGAAAGCCATGTGATGAGGGAGTCGCTTTTTAACATTTAACATGTCAAAAGTGAGCACTAAAGAGTTGGTTGGATCAACTACCCCAATTGCCGAGAGTAAAGCACCTCGCTGAGCTGGACACGACTGGAGAACCTCTAAAGCGGACATGGCGCATGGACTCTGGGCCACATCCTCCACAATGGAATAATTTTGGGCGGCCCTAGCGTTAGGATTGATAGTCGCGTGTTTAGCAGAACCTTTCGGTATCCGTGGTATAGTCTCAACAGGGGGTTGCTCAATATGAAGGTCGGTATTTCCGGGAGCAGTTTTGTCCTTGGAAGTTTCGGTTTCACTGTAATCACGTGACCGAGTATCCACATGTACATTATAACCCATCATGAAAACGTTCGATGATTTTTCCCCTTCATGGCTGCCCCCTGAGGAGGTACTAGGATTTGAACTCACGCAAGCAAGCAATTGCTACCCTTGGGGAAAAGGGTTGGTTAACACAGCTTGAGAACTAGAAGTCCCTTGCTGCCCTAACAAGCACTGAGCATCCTAAATATTTAGGTAGAGATGAGTTAAATGGTCTCCACTACACAACTTGCATGGAAACTTGACTTTCTTTTTAGACTCATTTCTACCCCCACTAGCATTATTTCCGGATTTATTTGTGTCAGCCTTCCCATCCTGATTCTTTTTCTTACCTCGTCCTTTTTTTGTCCCATTGGAGTTTTTATTTCCTTTGGGGTTATCAGATTAGGCGACATTAATTGAAGAGGGTTGGGAAGATGAAGTAGTAGACGATGTGACTTGGTTGTTTGAAGTAGTTTACAATGACAACTGCTGCAATTGGCTCAACAAGTTCACCGCATTCGTGTCTACCGATCCAACGATACCATCCCCATGGGGACCTGGCTTCGACTTGGCTATGTCAACCTTCGACCCAGGAGCATCTAGCAAGTATTTTTGTAGGATCCCAGACTGAGAGTAGATCAATTCTAATTGCTGGGCCCTAAAAATAGCTTGCTCCTCGGAGTAAACCCCGGACATCGAGATATCCTTAGAGATCTCAGGTTGTAAATATTTTAAAACCCATTTGAGATGGTACTCCGGAGGGATTTCGGCTTTAATGAGCCTCTTTCTCCATCTCCATTCCTGAATATGGTCAGAAATGTGAGTTTTTGTGTCCTGACAAAAATTGGCCAGAAGTTCAGTTCCAGCATCATAACGGACGGGCAATTGGAAATGATTTAAGAAAATATTAGCTAAGTTGGCAAAAGATGTAAAGCTGCCCCCTGGAAACTCTATATACCATTTGGCCACATTACCAATCAAGGTGCGCTGAAAAAGTCTCAACCTAACTGAATCATCAATAAGGGAGTTCGACAAGCACCACAAATGGAATGTGGTCACATGGTTGCCCGGGTCCTCACCACTCTTCCCTTCGAATTTTGGAATTTCCGAAGGGAGTTTGGTTGGGACCGGAGGCCAGGACGAATTATATTTGATTGGATCATTTGTTAACTTTGTGAGGTCTGGCAAATTCAAAGTTTCCAGAAATGGAAGTCTAAGAGGACCTTGGGGGTTCCACCTAGACTGGGTGGAACTCCCAAAGTTCTGAAAAGATGGGCCTAGATTTTGAAAGGCACCAGGCTACTTGAAGTAACCTATAGAACCAGCTGAACCAAAAAGCATGCTTTGTGATCCAACATAACTCGGAGTTTGACCAACTCCGGCTGCAAAACCTCCATAACCAGTGAAGCTTCCTCCTAAAGGATTATAAGGAGTAGACAACCCCTGATAAGGATCACAAGCAGAGGCTAGGGGAGGAATACTTCAGAATGAACTAACCGTGGAGTACGGCCTATTACCTTGCTGGCCAAGAAATGAATTACCAGTTCCCATACTACTAACCGCAGGGTTAGTCCAACCTTGAAAATGATTGCTACCTTGTCCTAAAGAAGAGAAAGGCATCGATCCAATTGTTGGGTTGGAATGCGGTATATGACCACTTCCAAAAGGAAAACCTTGGAATGAAGCCAATTCACCCATCATGGATGTGGCGGCACTAAACAAAACTGATGGAATACCCTCTGAATGGGTGCCAAATGGGAAAAATCCAGAACTAAAAGCACTGGTTTGGGAGTTTCCACTCGTAGAAGGAATGGAGGTAGTCCCAACTAAAGATGTGCTAGCAAAAGACCCGAATAAAGAAGTGGAGGGAATAGAAATAGTTTCTCCCCCTTGTACAAATATTGGAGTCTGCACAGTCATAGCACTTGTAATAGAAGCCATGCTTCCAGTAGTGGTCATCGATGGTAAGTGAGTTATGTGACCTGGACTTGACGGTCAATGCGTTGGAGACCCAATGTATTGTAATACTTCCAGATGACTAGGAGGTAGGGGAGAATTCGGAGCCGCTAACGACTTTGAGAGCTCTTCTACCTCTATGTTATCTTGCGTCCGAAAGAGAACTCGAGAAAGTACAAGAGTACTTCTCTCTTGTCCTATGGAAGTACTAGGTCTATCTTGAGCACTGATGCCCCCGAGGGGAGGATCAATCCCTGATGCGTCAGCGGCCATGGGACGAAACCCACCGGTAGTATTACCTCTGCGCCTTCTAGGTGAAGGTTCTGAACTTGGTGGTGAAAGACCATGAAGTCTTCGAGATCGTCTAGGCGATCTGTCAGCCACTTTGAATTTTTTGTTAAGATCTAACTAAAGACTCAAAAAATTGAAAGCTAGGCCAACTAGGAGCATAGAGCACACACTGTAAAGTCCCTAAAGATATCAGCCAGTCAAACAACTTCAAAGTATTTCCGCTCCAGGTGATTAGGACCAGACACCAAAATACGAGAAAGTGAAGTAAGGGGCCTTCTAAATATAGTCTGGGATAATGATGGTCTAGTCCTATCAACAAAGGTAACAGAGGAAGTTACACTGGCCTCCTAACAATAGCCTGCACCGGTGCAAGCCCTCAAGCTTCGCAAGGGTGCCCTCCAGTAGTACTATTGAGAGTGATACAACGTCGACCTTAGGTGCCACGGGATTCCCCTCTGCAACCACCTGTGTAGGTCCCTAGGAGTAGTAGCTAAGGTTACCAACTCATATTAGAAGCCAGGAAGAACAGTCGTGAGGTAAGTTCGAACAAGTAGGAGAGGGGGTATCTCTCTTCCCTGTCTTTACAGACCCTCGTGCTTAACTCCCAGATCCGAAGCTTTCCTGGTCTTCCTAACACTGTTGGATTTTCACTCACTATTCAGATTTCTATGTTTGATAGTTTAAAATGGCCTTGGAGAGTTAACTCTCCACACACCTAATCCAAGGCCCTAAAATATCCTAAAACTTGTTGATGTATCTAACTTGACAAATATAAAGTTCTAGTTTATTTTAAATTAGTGCTTGATTTTAATGGGCTGTTATTTAAGTCAAGGGATAACATAAGTGAAACTGGTGGTGTTTTGAACAAAAAAATTTAATAAAAACCAAACTACATGCAAATGCACTTGTTTTCGTTTTCGATGAAAAGAAATTTCTATAGGGTTCAGAGGAACTTCAAATAAAAGTACAACTTTTTCTTTTCTTTTCAAACTTCACACTCTCAAAGGCTAACAGAACTATAAATGCCTAGAAAGATGCACAAACTAATCCTAATGCAACAAATACATGCTGATGCAAAATTCAAAACTACTCTTAAATCAAAAGATGAAAATTGCTTGTTTATCGATTTTAGATTTGCCACTTAAATGTTTAGATGGAATATAAGTTTTTTGTTGCTTATTTCGTCTAAGAACTAAAAGCAAGATGAAGACAAACAAATAGGCACTTTCACTCAACAAAAAGGAAATCTCAATCAAAACAAAGTTCAAGAAAGCAAAACAAAGTTTCAAGAAGTTTCCTTCAAAAGCAACTCAAAAACGACTTTTCAAACATGCTCTAACAAGACTGAAACTTGATGACCGAAAAAAATAGGCAACAAAGCACTTTGCGAGCTTGCGACACAAAACAAGTGGGAACTCAACAAAAAAGGTTCTTTGAAATGATTTTAACAATCAACAAGTAGCGAGATGAGCTTGGCAATGGAAACCAAAAGATTGAAAAGACAACTTTCAAGAAAGTGTGAACAAACAACTTTCAGAAAGCAAGAAAATCAGATGGTCATAAAACTAGTTCAAACATGCAAACCAAAAAGTCATTAAAACAAAACTCAACACAAAGATCGAAATCAATCTTTCTGCCCTGAATACACAGAGAAACCAAGATTCCTTGCGAGAAACCTTGTGTGCTTAAGCAAAAATAAATGACATTTGCAAGAAAAAAAAACAAGACTAACCTTTTCACAATCAGAGAGAATTTGAAACAAGACACTTGCTGTAAAACTAAAGACTATGACAAAACAGTGATGTTTCCAAACTGAATTAGACCAGCATACTATCTTCCAGAAACAAACAAATTTTAAAAATCTTGAAAATTAAAGATATATGCGACTGTGTTTGCACACAAATGCATGTATACGCGACAAGGCTTAAGGAAACTTGCGTATACGCAGGTTCACTTAAGGAAAGATGCGTATATACGCTTCTATAAACAGAGAAACCAACATATAAAAAAGCTTCCAAGGAAAACAAAAAAAGTCTGGAAAAAACTGATCAAAGCTCACAATTCAGGCACTGACTACACAGTAACAGAAGATAAAAAGATAGCTGAGCCCTAATTGGCTTGAATACACCCAAACTAGGAACAAAAATAGTGTTGTCTCCAGCAGAGTCACCAATTCTTTTGTGGGATAAACTCCCCTAGGGTCTTGGGTGAATACCCTAGTAGACTGAAGGTTAGCTATGCAAAGAAACACACATTCCATGCAATCATAATGCTACTATAAGCAAACTCTACGATAGGGGGCGTACCTGAGGTCCTACGTTTGATAAGAGCCTTCCAGGGTCCAAACCATTTTTGGAGTTCCTTTGCTCCTTTGACCTGCAAAACAATCAATTCAAGAAAGTCCAACAGTATATGGACTAAACGTCATAAAGAAACCATCTTCATATTATAAGGAAAGGGATTTAGTTGTGCAATTAAACAACCGTTCACATATGAATCATAATATGAATATCATAACATGAAGAAGATATATATCAGGAACAAAGACATGTGTTTATTTTATTGTAGACAAATAAAGTACATAAAAGGAACAATTTCACCTGAGTCGTCCTTTCGCAGGCTCCAAGCGGAACCGTCTCCCCGATTCGTCCAGTCTTAAGCCTTTAACAAACTCCTTCCATGGCTTACTCCATGATCTCTCAAGTAGTATGAAATCATCAACACACACAAGGAAACAAGGGTTTCCTGTAGAATGGGGGAAGTGCATAAGGCACAAGGATCTTCAGACCTAGTCAGGGAAATCTCAGCATAGCAATCTTTCTCTCTCTTCTCTCCTCCCTTTGGCCTTCCCATAGAAGCCTTTTTATACTTCTCCCAAAGTAGTATTTTATTTGGGAATTCGTTGGGAACAGTTGGGCCACGGGCACTAACAGGTAATCAACAAGTAAAACCCGTGATCTTCGCCCGAAATTAAGGAGATTCATTTTTTTTAAGTGTTTTTATACATATACGCGGGTTGGGTATACACAGACCCACGTATACACACGTTTAGCTCAGGGAAATGTCGCGTATAAGGAAAAAAAACTGTTTTTTTAATATTTGGGACCAGGTCTGGAAGGAGGGGTTGCCCTAGGCCATGAGTTCAGCATCACAAACCTCAAGAGTGAGATTTGGAGCTATACACACCACTTAGTGTGTACTCACCACATATTGTTGTGGGATAAATTCCCCTAGGGTCTTGGGTGGATACCCTAACAGACTTGAGGTTATCTATATAGAGAAACACACATTCCATACAACCATAATGCTAATATAAGCAAACTCTATGATAGGGGGTGTACCTGAGGTCCTACGTTTGAGAAGAGCCTTCCAGGGTCCAAAACCTTCTTGGAGTTCCTTTTGCTCCTTTGACCTGCAAAACAATCAATTCAAGAAAGTACAACAGTATATGGACTAAACATCATAAAGAAACCATCTTCATATTATAATGAAATGTAGTTAGTTATGCAATTAAACAACCATTCACATATGAATCATAACAAGAATATCACAAACATGAAGAATATTTATATCAGGAACAAAGACATGTGTTTCTTTTATTATAGACAAATAAAGTACAGAAAGGAATAATTTCACCTGATTCGTCCTTTCGCAGGCTCCAAGAAGAACCGTCTCCCGAATTCGTCCAATCTCAAGCCTTTAACAAGCTCCTTCCATGAATTACTCCATGATATCTCAAGTAGTATGAAGACATCAACACACTCAAGGAAACAAGAGTTTCCTGTAAAATGGGGGAAGTGCAGGAGGCACTAGGATCTTCAGACCTAGTCAGGGAAATCTCAGCATAACAATCTTTCTCTCCCTTCTCTCCTCCCCTTGGCCTTCCCATTGAAGCCTTTTTATACTTCTCCCAAAGTAGTTTTTTAGTTGGGAATTCGTTGGGAACAGTTGGGCCACGGGCACTAACAGGTAATCAACAGGTAAAACCCGTGATATTCGCCCGAAATTAAGGAGATTTGTTTTTTTTAAGTGTTTTTATACATATACGGGGGTTGGGTATACATAGACCCGCGTATACACACGTTTAGCTCAAGGCAATGTCGCGTATAAAGAAAAAACATTGTTTTTTTTTTAAATTTGGGACCAGGTCTGGAAGGAGGGGTTGCCCTAGGCCATGAGTTCAGCATCACAAACCTCAAGAGTGAGATTTGGAGCTATAATAGAGGCCCCCTAATATATGAGGTCAGAACGGGTACATGATGGCCAAAATGTATTAAGCAAGTCCATGGAAAGGAAGTTTGTCGAAAACTGAGAAGGACTTCACCAGAATTCAGTCTGCCAAGCCACAAAAGGAGATCAGAAAGAAACACTGTCTGAGGTGGGCATACCCATGCTCAGAGAAAGTACAGCATGTCCACATATCAAGTACAAGCGGATCCACTAAGTATACAAGTATAAATGACTGGAAAATACATAATGGATCATCTGATCAAGATCAAACAAGTACATGTCTGAATGTCACGTATAAGAATGTCAATGATGCTGAAGGATGAAGTGGATCACTGATATCAAAGACTGATCCCAAAAAGTATCAAATGAACATGATGGAATAAGATGGTACTACACTGCAAACTCAGGTGCCATCATATAAAATGTCACCATGAATGACTACAACATATAAGGTGAAGTGGTATCAACTAGTAGCAACAGGAGAAATTGTTAAGTGAACCAATGAATTCTGATACAACCTGAGGTCTTCACCGACCATCATGGTACATTTTTATAACATGGGAATAAATAATATGAAGTCGACCATGTGAGAAATCGTTTGATTACCGGTCATTAATGTATACCGTTAGCAAATGCGAGACTACTCATCGATGATGATGATGAGCGTCAAGGTACCCAGTACAATCTAACAAGTGTGAATAAATGAGCTGGAGTCGAACACCTGTAAGAATCTATCGATCAGGAGACAATGATGGTTTCCCACTATCGATAGCAAAGGATCTGCCACTAATGACTGTAAACCCCAAGGTACTACCAAATGGACTCTAGATCTTTGCCCCAGAGCAATGAGTCGATGTCAATAGGGAAATATCCACTAGAAGGAAGGCATTGAGGCATCCTCCATCAATCTAGCATGAGTGTAACCCATAGGCCAATAATGTGAAAGGAATCAGATGAAAAAGATGTAGTAGCTTGACCGAAGTATGTTTTCGGCGTACACAAGATGTGGCTAGCGCACGGCAGAGACCCTCTGAACCAACCAATAATGAAAGCTGACATGGAGGCGAGGTATCCACCAATATGGTCAAATGGAAACCAAGGTACTACATGAATCCCAATGTGTGATAATGTAATTTGATGTCGAACACAAGGGAAACCACTCAGTAAAAGACCCATGATACTGATCGACGCTGAGCACAAGGTGACCTATTAATAATGAAAATAGGTCTAGGGTGCAGCTCTAGGCCTGTCCTCAGAGCAAGATGTCATCGTCGATAAGGACAAGACCCGCCAGCAAGAATTCAATGGAGACCTTCTCAAACTGGCATGAGTAAAGGATCAATATAACTGATGTGATGATAGACATGATACTGACAACCAGGGATGGTCGATTGAAAAATGAGTCAAGAGACACCGCAGAGAGGCCGACTCAGACTAACTCCCCTTGAACAAAAGCACGACTCAATGTGACTATGTGGCAGCATATGATGACTCTGTATAAGTTCGTTGTGCAGGAGGCACAAACGAACCCTCCATATGATTGGAAGAGATAACCAATCGAGGGAGAACTGACTCAATAACAAGGTTAAGGTGTACCTAAGTCAAACTAAATCTTGCCCAAACGGAGGAGACATTGTTTTGAGTGCTTTGTTCAAGTGCGACACGACTAACTCTAGTTGCCAACAATAAATGGAAATACTGTCCCGTTCCCACTCTTTTTTGGAATATATAATTTTTTGGTATTTTTCTTTTAAGCTGGAAAAAGAATAAAAGAATGCTATAGTACAGTGGAAAGAACGAGTGTCGGCGAAGTAGATGATCTAGTTCCTGGGATTGGAACAATCCTATGCTCAATGCAGGGAGGCGAAAACTGGTCAAAGACACTCAAGGGTGTGTTCCTTCCATGGGTCAAGGTGTGTCAAGCTGCATAAGTCAAAAGTATGCAAGTTTGATTTTGCAGTCTTCATGGTCAAAAGTTGGCTTAAACACAAGTCCAAGTGAAGCCGGCTCAAGGCCAAAAGGTGTAAATAGTCAAAATGCAATGCAGTAGTACAACTAAACACAAAGGAGCCTCTACGGTATAAGGCCAAAACGAAGCGAAGAAGAAAAGAGGAATGAGTCTTCATCGCATAAGTCATGGCGGGACTACAGAGGACTCCCGAGTCTACTTAAATCAAAGCAGCATGGGCAATAAACGTTAGTGAGGTGCTAACTATGATGCCCATGTACAAGATGGCTCTACCATCGTGTGGTTAGATGGATACTACCGAAGGTTCATAAAGGACTTTAGCAAGTTGGCATCTCCTTTATTTGGATTGTTAGCCAAATATTCTGAGTTTATATGGTCAAAAAGCTGTCAAGAGGCCTTAGACATTCTAAAGGGTAAGTTAACCACTGCACCAATTCTCCGAGGCCCAAACTGGGCCCTCCCTTTTCATATTCATGTTGATGCCTCACACAAAGCCATAGGAGTAGCCTTAGGTCAGGTAGAGGAGAAACTGCCCTATGCCATCTATTTTATTAGTAAGAACGTGTCAAAGGTTGAGCTAAATTATACGGTGACCAAAAAGGATCTCCTAGCTATTGTGCATTCATTAAAAAAATTTAGGCATTACATTACAGGCTATCAAATATTTAATGACTAATCCAGATGTGAATGCTCGAATTATAAGGTGGTTTCTTTTATTACAATAGTTTGATCTAAACATTGCTGATAAGCTTAGTAAAGAAAATGTTGTTGCAGACTTTTTATCTAGGGTGAATCTGCCTGCAGGTGAAGAAGGAATGGTGGATGATCAGTTACCAGATGAGCACTTGTTTGATACTTTAGTTCTCTCTCCATGGTCTTCTGATATAGCAAACTATTTTGTATCAGCATAGTTCCCACCAAACTTGCCCTCCAAAGAAAAGAGAAAGATAGTCAAGAAAAGCACCCCCTTCACCTAGATTGGGGGAAATCTTTTCAAACTTGGCCCAGATCAAATCTTGAGAAGGTGTGTAAGGGAAGAGGAAGTTTTTGACATCCTTCTATTATGTCATGATGGGCCTTGTGGAGGTCACTTCGTAGCAAAGAGGACAACATTAAAAGTGTTACAAGTAGGCTATTATTGGCCCACTCATCATCGGGATGTGAAAAGGTACACTAATCAGTGTGATCGGTGTGAGAGGATGGGAAAGCCTACTCCAAGAGATGAAATGCCCCTATAGCCTCAAGTAACTTTCAAGCCATTTGACAAGTGGGGCATGGATTTCATTGGGCCCATCAACCCTTATTCAAAGCAAAAACAACAGATTATTGTGTGCACTGATTATTTGACTAAGTAGGCTAAAAACAAGGCAATTAAGGTAGAAATAGAAGAGAAGGTGGCTGAGTTCCTAAGGGAGCATGTATTCAACAAATTTGGGTACCCTAGAGAGCTAGTCATAGACCAAGGCAACCAATTTACCTCCAACATGATTGAATAACTGCTCAGCCATCACAAAATCAAGCATATGACCTCCACTACCTATCATCCACAAGCTAATGGGCAAGTGGAGGTGACCAACAGTGCACTGGAGGGCATCTTAACCAAGGTAGTGAGCAACAATAGGAAGGATTGGGTAGAGAGACTAGTTAAGGCCACCTAGGCCTATAATACCACATGGAAGACCACCACTGGATTTACACCCTATGAGTTAGTTTATGGGAAAAAAGCTTTGTTATCCATTTAGTTTGAATATAACACATTGAGGATGGTATCCCAACTAGATTTGGATCTCAGTCATGCACAAAAAGAAATATTGTTCCAATTTAATGGCTTGGATGAATTTAGAATGGAGGCCCTCCTACATACAAAGATAGTTTAGCTTCAGAGGAAGATCTGGCATGATAAACATATTAAGGAGAAGAAATTTCAAGAGGGCGATTGGACATTGTTATATGATTCTAGGTATAAAGAATTCTAGGGAAAGCTAAGGATAAGATGGCTCAAACCTTATGTGGTGGAGACATGCCAGGATAGTGGTTCAATGCAAATCAAAACTATAGATGAAGAAGCCATTACATTGCTTGTCAATGGACACAGATTGAAAATGTACAAGAGGTCTTTATCAAAGCAAGAGTTCATTGACAATATCAATAAAACAGTGATGATGGTAGAGAAAGTTCCAACTCCACCCTCATAAGGTCACTAAAAAAGAAAAAAGAAAGAATAATGATTCACGTGAAAACCTCCATGAGGCCCCTGAGTCCCATCTTTGGGTTGAAAACTGTTGGAAATAATACTGAGAGAGGGGGTGAATCAGTATTATCACATCAATAAAACTTTTTTATTTCCATATTCAGATTCATATATGCTACTTCCACAACTTCTTATGATTCAATTAGTTGATCCTTAATGAGTGCATTATAACATTATCAACCATATTAACAGTAAACAGGTGCAGTAAAATAGAACAGATCATCACACATAATACACACACATGAACACCATGATATAAGGTGGAAACCCAATGTGGGTGAAAACCACCTGCTGCAAGTCATCTCAATCTTCTTCTTAATAAGAAAATCCTTTTAAAATATTTCTGTACTGGTGCAGTCTTATACCAGTACGCAAGCTTCTACCTGCAGAGAGCTACAACCCCCATAGTTCTTGTACTAGCCGATCCATTTACTAGTACGCAGGCTGCTACCTACTATAATGCTCCAACTGCTATTGGAAGGGAGCTACCACCCCCTTAGCTCTTTTACTAGCTAAGATACTAGTACGAAGGTGCTAGCCTACAATCTTCTTTCCTTCAGGTACCACGTTTCATTAATTTTCATACTGGATACACCTGAAGCACACCACATAATCTGAAAGGCCACGTTTCATCCAATTTTCATATTGGACCCATTAACCTCATTGAAGCACATAATCAATCAATCTTTTGAATCACCCAAACACCAAGATAATATGTGAGATATCAACTAGATCTAGTACATCAGATCACACAAAGATAAGTCATTAAGAGCTTGATCCATTCAACCATAATCATGCTATTATCAGAACTCAATATCAGTAACCAGACATCAATTATGCACCCAGAACCCTGCAGAATAATCAAATGGTAGTTAAAGAAAATTTCAAGCAGGGTCCGCAACTTCACCACTAGACACCTGCGGGTATCCGCACTTACACCTTCTGCTGCTCTGCGGGTATCCGCACCTGTGCACACTTCTTCTCTGCGGGTATCCGCATTACGCCTTTATTCTGTTCTACGGGTATCCGCGTCTTCACCGTGTTACACTTGCGGTCCTGCAGCTACATACGCATTTGCGTACACTTCTTCTCTGTGGGTATCTGCACCTGCACCGCGTCGCACCTGTGGTCCTCCGAGTATAGATAGTTTTTCAGTCTTCAAGCATACCCCAGACTGTCAGATCTACAGATCCGATCATGTGCCATGAAGATATTCAGATCTAGCTATCACTGAGATCTAGCTATCATTCAGATCTAGCAATCTCTCACCAACTGATCACAAGTAATTCAGATCTAGCTCATCTTAAGATATTCAACCCAAAATTACTTCATTCCAAATGATCTCCTTTCCTTTTATAGGCAAGCTTTTCACAATACCTTGGTCCAAAACCATAATAACATAATACCATGAACCTAATACTTGGGATCAATACTTTAGATGCAAAACCATGGACCAAAACCATAGGATCGCCATACCACGGACTAGATACCATGGATCACCATAGGATTCCCAAGTGCGTGCGCTTTTCTCTGCATGGAAGTGTGTGCACTGGTGTCCGCACCTTCTGTTCGGAAAACCTACGGACATGACCGCACTTCTTGTTAGGCTAACCTGCGGGTCTGCACCTTTTGAACTGTGTACCTGCGATCCTCCTATTTTCTTCCATTTTGAAAGGCTGATCATCAATCTTTTCTACTGGCCTGTTGCACTGAGATCTGTCACATGTATGAGTTGCCATCAAGGACAACACTTGTCTCATAATGCCAAAACCTGCATCAAGACTCTGCCAAGTCCTCTCTTGCAAGCATCTATACACACTATGAACTCTTTATCTGGATGTACAATATTTATCACCAGAGCATTTGTAAGAAACTACTTCAATTGCTCAAAACTTATTGCACATTCCTTTGTCCATTAAAAATTATTTCCTTTCCTCTGCAAGGATGTAATAGGATATGAAATCCTTGAGAAGTTACTGATGAACCACCTGTATTAACCTTCTAGCCCCATGAATGATCTAACTTCATCCACATTTCTAGGAGTTTCCCATTCCATGATGGCTCTTATCTTTTATGGATCCAATGTTATGCCTTCCTTGGAGACAACATGTCCCAAGTCATGTACCTTTGTCTAAAATGAGATTCATTTACTAAGGTTGGAATACAACTGATGCTCTCTTAGCAATCTCAACATTATTGCTAAGTGTTATACATCTTGTTCCTCATTCTTAGAATATATCAATAGATCATCAATGAATACAATAAAAAACGAGTCCAAATAAGGATGCAACACACTATTCATCTAGCACATGAAAGTAACTGGAGCATTAGTCAAACCAAAAGGAACCACAAAAATTCATAATGTCCATATCTGGTTTAAAAAGCAATCTTATAGATGTCCTTTTCTTTGATGTGTACCTAATGATATCCCAATCTCAAATTAATCTTTGAGAACATTGTTTCTCCCTTCAACTCGTCAAATAAATCATTAATCCTTGGTAACGGATAAATTTTCTTAATCGTCACCATATTCAGTTGCTTGTAGTCAATGCACAATCTAAGAGTACAATCCTTATTCTTTACAAACAACACTAGTGCACCCCTAGGCGACACACTTGTCCTAATTTATCCCTTATCAAGCATTTCCTTCAACTGAAACTTCAATTCCACTAACTTTAGAGTGCTCATCCTATAAGGTTCCTTTGATGTTGGTTTTTCTCCTAGTAACAACTCAATAGAAAAGTCCACTTCCCTGTGAGGCAACAACTTTGAAATTTATGCCGAAAACACATCCTAACACTACCGAAAAACCGAGTACCTCTTTAAGACTTTTGCATCCTCAACATCCTTACCTTTATCACTTGAAATATGAACTACAAATAATAAACACCATTTCCTTTGACTATGCTTTTCCTGCATAGCTATAACCATTCTAATTGATGTAAGCTTCTTATTTCCCTGCAAGATCCTCTTTTCCCCATTATCGTCCAAGAACTCAATAACCTTGTCATAACAATCTGATTTGGTCTTGTGGAGGTGCAACCAATCCATGCCCAAAATCATACTATATGATCCCATTGGAAACACATTCAAATGCATTGAATTTGGCATACCATTCAGCTCAAATGCACAAGCTCTTACCCAATGATGAACTCTCTTTTTAGTACCTATAGTCAACTGCACCAACCAAGATTCAAAAGGAACTTATTTTCTCAAGCCACACTTATCCACCAGGTCAATATTAACATAACTATAGTTAGATCCAGGGTCAATCAAAATAGAAATAACTCGACCATAGAGCTTACCTTCCATCTCAATAATGGATGCCTGGTGATCTTCCTTCTTGTTGTCCATAACTACATAAATCTAAGGAATGTTGTGGCTCACATCCCCAACCATTTACACCTCCTGAGAACTATAGATCTGAGGCTTTTCCACCCTGGTATGATGGAAAATACTTCTTGCAATGATATTTGCCACATATCCAACATTGCAACTATCCCCTACCATCACCTCTATTCTGCTACTCTCGAGGCTGTGACTCATGTCCCTTCTCAGCTACTTTTAATTTCTTGTAAGGAGAAACATTTTCTTTCTCACTTGCATCTTGAGGTCTTCCCCACTTCGGTGGCCACTTCCCTTTAACCTTTTTATTCCCCTTCAAATCACATTTAGGCTCGGATTTACGCTTTGATTTCTCATAATAGTGCTTTAGTTTACTAATGGATTTCTCTAATGACCAAGGCTCATCAAACTCAATCTACTCTCTATATACTGCTAGAAACCCATTGATGAACCTTTGAATCATTTATTTCTCATCCTTGAGGTAAGGAACATACCTCAACAACTCTATTAACCTACTAGTGTACTCATCATCTATCATAGAACCCATTTGCGGCTCATAAAACTCCTTATCTATGTCATCATAATATATCTCAGATAGATACTTATTCTTAAAGAGTCTCTCGAACTCATCCCAAATCAAATCTTCTTCCTGACTTCTTGTGACATTCTTCACATATTTTCATGAAATGTTTTCTTTCCCTTTAAGACTAAAGGTATTTATTTTTGTTTTCATGTTCTCTAAGTGGTTATGTAATTTGAATAATTTCTTCATCCTGAGCAACCATGCCTCTACATCTTCTAACTTCTTCATCTCTCCATCGAATGTAGGAGGCTTGACCTTCTTTAACTCCTCAGTAAAGTATTCACTCCTCCTATGAGGATGATGGCAGTGATGTTAGTGAGGATGTCTCCTGGATGAGGAACTATAATGATACACATACAGAGCAGTCCTCCTCTCAGGTATATCCAATGATCTTCCACCTCTGACTATGTCCCCATTGTCCAACTTGTATCCTAACCAAGACCTACTACCATACGCTCCATTAGTCTTCTCTTCCTACTCTTCAATAATCCTCAATTGTCCATTTCTCTGCAAGTCTGAAAAACTATAAAGGATCATTGCATTGACCTCTTCTTGCTTTTCCCGAGCCCTTGCAAGTATTTATTGAGCCTCAACCAACCTATCATTGTCTGCCTTGCAACTTCTGATCTTTGCCCTCAAAATCCTTCATGTATCTTCTATACCAAGAGAATACTCATCTCCTTGCTTCCCAACTGATCTGTAGGGAGAGTCACATGAATTGTAGTCTACCATTTTTCTCGTCATCTCTGATTCTCTTTTTCTTGCAAGCATTCCATGTTAGCTAAACCAAATAGATACTATAGTCAAAATTATACCTCAATGACATTCACGGGAGGCTTATCTCATATGCAAAACTAGTCCAAATTAGTATGATACATGTATAATCATAATCATATCAATTTATCAACAACATGCATGATAATACCAACTACATCAGTGGCCTCATGCATGAAAACCATAACCATGATAATGCATGTTTAACAAAATGCATCTAACCGATGTTTGGAATGAGCTAACCATAACCATACCACCTAAAGAGAGTGAAACTTGCTCTAATACCACTCTGTAAATGCCACCTCCAACTTTCACCAGCATGCCAGGGTAAACATGAGCAAATGGATACTATGACATGACTCAACCTCCTAAACCACGTTAAGGAAATGGAGTCGATAACCCAAGACTTTACTGACTTCCCTCAGGTGCTATAGGATCCCCAAGAGCTAAACCACCCTTCTATGTCCCAAACCCTGAGTTAAGTTTCCCTTTTTACTGATATTGACTCCTAGACGTTGGAATAACATTTACTGAATTTGAATGTAACCCTCTAGTCACATGCATGAGCCTGCAAGGGAGCAACTGCAGTCTTTTCTACCTAGTTCTCAGCCAGTGACCGCAAGATCTATGCCACTTTTAAGGGCTAGGAGCCATATCTCTGCCTAGAACTTAATGAAAATTTCTATAATGATGAATGAAAAACAGGCAAAGCCTTTAACACAAAACTTAGATAAGGAATTGATCTAACCCAGTATAACCATGACAGTCATTCCGTCAAACACATGGCGAAAATGAAATCTACAGGTCATGAATGCATATTTGAACATAGAGATATGAAACTTATCTGAGGTTTAGCAAGAAGGACTAATGCCCCCTCACCATATCTACAATAACATCTATTAGGCGATGAACTCAATAACCATTCATTTACAAGTGAAAACATGTTAAGAGGCATAACTTAAATCCATCATAAAACCATGCTTATAACCAACATGTAACCAGATAAATAATAAGGATTGAAAAACCATTAAAGCCACATAATAATAAGTATAATTACTCACAAATTATAAGATAATCTTAGCTCTTATTTACCATATGAAAAACTAAACAGGTCAGGAACTTCCACATACCACCTGACCATAGATTGGGCTGAACCAAATATTTCTATCAGCCAATCACCCCCATGCCATATTCCAAGCATGAATGTGGGATCCATTGGGATAAAACAATGCATAAAAAACCAATGGAATCTAGACCTTAAACCACCTCCACCCTCAGACTACCTTGATCTCACCTAAAATGGTTCCGAGATCACAAAACCAAACCAAACTTAGATGCCTCATAATTCCTTCACCGTCCCTTGAGGAATTTTCCTATCTCCACCCACCTGTTGACGGCTTCCCAAATAAATCCATATCGATCCCCAATGCTTTGGATTTTACTAAGAAAACCTAACCTTAATCCAAAAAACTTCCGACAATCCAAAGCTCAACCAAGAATGAATTTTGTCACACCATTACTATTAGGAAATGGAAAGGAAAGGTTGAAACCACCGTCAAACCAGGAAAAACCCATGCTAATGACAACAAATGAATGAAATGCACACATTCATATACCATGCATGCCAAAATCAACTACGAAATCATACATGCAACCTGTTACCTAAAAGTATTCTCACTGAAGTCGCTTGATCCAACCTTATTTTGCTTGATCCTTGCTTCCTTTTCTTTCCTTGTCCTTCATTTTGTTTTCATTGCTTGTTTTATCCTCTTGGTGCTCTTATCCTCTCTGAGACTATTTCCAAAACTAAACTGACAAAACGTTGTGAATTGATCCTCTGATGTATTTTTATTATTGATGCCTCTGATTTCTTCATTTTTCCTCTATTTTCCTTCAATTTACTCTTCACATGCAGCCTATGACTTTTCACCTTCCTTTTCTCCTAATTTCCTTTATTTTCATAAATAAAATGCCAATAATGTATTTTTTCCTTTTCAAACCCTTAACATTTCCTTTTTCAATTTCCTTTAGCCATAACAAACCAAATAAACACCCACTAGGATGTTTTTTGCCCAACATTTAGTTTGGAATATGCATCCCATGACCTTGGTCTTATTTTTCCTTTATTAACTTTATTACATGAACTTTTAACCCAAGGTTGTTACAGTTTCAACATCCATTATTTTTGCACTTTGCTACCTGGATAAGTTTGTTGATTCACCATTTTCTCAAGCTCTAGTTTTCTTTCATGAGGGTAAGGTGCAAAAATATTTTCCACCCTTTTGTAAGTAATTATATGATGGGGATCATATTGCCACCTTTCTCCTTTATCAAAGCCAAATTCTTTTGTCATTTCTTCAGCTTGTGTGAGGGATTGTATGCTGTTCACAATGATTGTCGCAACAATCCTTTCTAGTTTGAAGATATACCCTTTGTGTGCAGGAATAACATGAACTTGATCTACATTAAAACTTTTCCTTGTAAATTCTAGAGAAAATGTTCTCATGGGAAAAAAGGTTGGGAAACGATATGGTTTGAATTTAGCTCCATATAATCTTATCTCTGTGTAATCTTAAAAAAATATTAGTCTACCACTCTTGTGTCTATACTAAGCTCCAATAATTATTTTTCCTCGGGAAACTTTTTTGGGGGCAACTGGTTATTCAAAATAGTATACACAATGGCCATGAATGATTACAAGTACGGGTAAAAAACCTCATTGTTTTCCTTCCTCCTAACAACACTGGTCCATTCAACCATAGATTTCATTTAATTCCTTGAATCCCACGTATTCGAACTAAGATGGCTAAACTTATATGCATGTACATATAGGAACAGATAGACCAAAATAGAGGGGTATCCAAAATAGCCAGCAATATGAAAGTTCTAAAATTGAAAAATGATGGACTTGGCTAAGTAAGAAGGAATTTCCAAAATAGTATTTGGCTACAGCATTAGGATTACAAACCCCAAGGCTTGCTCATTCACTATCTTGGTATAATCCTCTCCCAAAAGAGACAAAATCACAACTAAAACATGATGTGCAACTCCTGAAAACAGGGCTCTAGGATACTTTATTGCGAGTCGAGGAATTTGATAATTTGGTGGAAGAATGAGTTTGAATAGACTTTCCTTGTTTTCTTTAGAAATATTTTTACAGGTAAGAAGCAAAGAATCGCCTATAAAACTCTTAGGATTCTCAACTATAGGCAAATTAAAGGCTTTGTGAATTAATTTTGACGGGACCTCAAGAATATTTTCCCCTGATGAAGACATAATAAACTTATTTGTGGGACAAGGGAAAATGCTAACCAACTTATTGATTCAAAAAAATTATAGATATTTGGGACAATGATATTGTAAAGGCCTAGCTGAACAACTCAAACGAGGATATCAAAGTCATTGAAGCGGTCAAGAACGTCTTGTCAAATATCCATAAGGTCAAATGGGCAACATGATGTAGGTGCATCTAACCTAGGTCAAATGTTTACTAAGGGATTTGGTTTACAAAGTTAGGATTTAATTATTTAATTTATTTTTCTATAGTATTAGGAGAGAATTATAATTATTGTAAATAGGAGAAGATTCGAGAGTATTTTGGAAGGTCTGAGAGATTTAAGGGATAGTTGGCTCTTATCTAGGGATAAGGGATTAGATCAGAGATTGTATGGATTATGAGAAATACTTTGGGAGTTAGTTTAGGGATATAGAATCTACTTGGGTTCTAATCCATTTGTATAAATTTAGGTGATCCCATGACGCATCAAAGTATGTAGAAGTGTGTGAGTGAGTATGACGAGTGAGAGGCCAAGCATCAGGCCAATATTTCTCTTATAATTATTTTATTAATTAATTAATTTTTAATATTTTATGTGCATACTTGGTGTGTGGATTTCAGTTTAGTTTGTATGTATTTGTGTGTAAGACCCTAGGGTTAGACCTGTATCACTAGAGCCATATGCTTCTATTTCTATATCCATAAGTGGCATATGAATAGAAGGTATATCAATTGTCGGCCTTTTAGTTGAATTATGAGCTTTTTTCATGTTTGCAGCTTTAAGAAAAAAAAATTATGAAGCCCAGAATTATAAATTACCCAGAAATAGGAGATGATGAGGGACAAAATGTTGACGCAAAACTAACAATGTATAATCCATACATTGGTTACCATAGCTTTGTAAAATTAAGGATAAATAAAATGATAGGCAAAAAAACATTTTAACCTTTGTGTACTGAGCGGGAAAATAAAAAAATATTGATGATGTGAGGGAATATAGAAAGATGACATGGAATAAGAGAAGTGATGTGGAATGTGATGCAGGAGCATACAAGTCAAGGAAGTTGGTTCCCATGTATGTATTCATTAATGTTTTGAGTGATTAGAATATGAATTAGTTAGATATTGTGAGGATATTTGTAAATTCTCTCGAATGTAGGAGAACATGAGTGATTAGTGGGAATTGAGAGATTTGGAAATCAATTGTAACTCTTATTGGTCTCATGATTCAAGGAACTAGAGAGCATTCTCAAGGACTAACTGGAGTTAAAAGTGGGCTTAGAGGATATTCAAGATTTAGTTCAACAGATTAAGGATCTAAACCAGAATTAGTTCAACGGAACCTTTTGTATAAATGTAAGCCTAAAAGGCATAGAGAGTCAATAGTTAGAGAAGTAGTTAGTGAGTCAGGTAGTCTTTCAGTCAAATTGTAAGCCTACATGCAGGAGAAGAAAGGCCACTAATATAGAAGATTAGGTTGAGAAGGAATTCACTGTGTAAATATTTGTTTATTAATACAAACAACTCAACTATGAATTTATGTGTGTTTATGGAATATTTAGTTATAATCTTTGTGCGAACTAGAATAAGTTCTATGTAATAGAAGTTGCATGTGTAGAATCAAAAGTGAAATACAGAGAAGAGTAACAAAGGGGTGTTATGTCGTTGTAAACAGTAACAGTAAAGGAAGAAGCCTTTAGTGTTACAGTGAAGGCAGAGGAGCATAAAGGTGTGAATGGAGCTAAGGAGGAAGTTGTGTGGTAGAACAACGAAAGACCAGATCCCTGAAGAAAGCTGAAACCATAGAGGAACATTGAAGGAACATCATAAACCCAAAGTAAAGAGAAGGATGAAGAGGTGAGGTAACAATGCACAGGAGTCGTTAGATCTAAAGATCAACAAATGAGGCTGAAGGCGATGGGCGACCAAGATTAAGTCGTGCCACATAAGAAAAATAAATGAACGGAAAAATTTAATTCCAAGTACTTGTGGAAGGTGAAAGGCGAGAATAAATCTGGACCATCAGATCGACATGGTAGATCGATGATGATTAGTAACTACAACAGGGGTAGAGAGTACGAGATGCCTTGATCATGGTCGAAGGCCTGCACTCAATCAAAACCGTCGATTTCCTTTTCAAATTCTTATGTCGAAGTCAACTATGGGGGTTGAGTGTTTGGTAAGCAGCGTGCTAGTTGAAGGACCATAGACCAGAGTATTGGATGGCTTCTGTTATCCAATGGATATTGGGTTTTAAGTTGATTGAACGATAGTCTTAAAACCAGACCCAAACATTTATAGATCGAGGACTGATAATTCTCATCAGCTTTGTGAGGGAAGATAATCGTCGTGCAAGTGGTCTGTGAGATATCATTTGGACCCTCAGATCAAATGGGTTTTGACCTACAGCGTAGGATCAACGAGCAGCTCTATTGATCGGGAAAGACATCAATCGTCGGATTCAAGACAAGATCGATGGTGGAGATTGAGCAATAAGGCTTGGGTAGAGAAGACCTAAGAAGGTTATAGGTGTGGTTTTATTTTTTTTGAAGTTTGGTTGTGTTATCGCATATCACATGCGAGAGGCAATGAAGTTACATGTTGGAGTGATGCGATATTGCGACAATCGTTGATCTAGTGGATGACATCAACAGTGGAAAGGGTAATCACATATCATAATTCGGGGATCCTGACTGCATGTTCTATTTGAGTCCTTTGAACTCCGTGATTGTGATATATGATGAGTTGGATTTTATATGCATACAGTGGGTATCGCAGGGATTTTCCTGCGTCAAGTGGTATCAGAGCAGAATTGTGGCTAAAACATTTGATATTAAAGTACCACAAAGAAATTCTGCATGAAAATTTCTTTAAAAAGAATTTAGAACAGGGTTATGTTTTGAAGGTGTATATACATGAAAATGGTGATAAAATCAGGAAAGAGGAGATCAGATTCTAATCTTACAAACAGTAAGCACACAGAGATAAAGTATAACAGAATATTGGGAGAATTGCAGATGAAAAGAAACAGAGGACAATCCATTCAGGGTGCAGGTGAATGGCAGAACAAGATCAGACATAGGTCTTGAAGGTGAGATGATATGTTTTTTCTAATTTGATTTGAATATTGGAGAGTTTGTGATATTTATATTTATGCACAGGTAGCAGCATAAGAAGGTGAGAAGATTGCAGCAACCTAGAGCAAGGAGCACTCAATTGGTTCTAGAGGAAAGATCCAGAGAAAAGCTAAAAGACTGAGCTCAAAGGAGAGACGCTTAGTGAGGCATATGTAGCAAGAAGGAGACTTGTTACTGCAAAGGTATTGTTGCAACTCACAAGAAGATCACAAGGGAAATTCGACAAAGGATGTGGGTAGAATTGCTAAGTAATGAAGGAAGTTGATAAGACTTTCTAAGTGGAAGAAGAGGTGGTCGGAACCAAGTATTTCATTGTGATTGAAATACAAGAGGACAGTTGTGTTCTTAGAATATGCAGATGAGTTGAAGCTTAGAAGAAGGGGAGAGAAGTGCTCAAAGAGGTTCCAGAGAATAGAGAACCAAGTGCTTGCCAAAAGACCAAGTACAGAGGAAAGCTTGGTGAGGTAAGTGGCAGCAGGGAGGGCTTGCTGTTGCAGATGCTTTAATGCAGCTCATAGTAAGTGAGTGAGGAACTCATGAAGATAGAAAAGAAGATGACTACTGATAGTCATAACAGAGATAACAGAGGTTCTGAGGAAGACCATAACAGAAGAAAAGTGAACAAAGAGAATGCTAAGGCAAATGGAAATAGAATGAGTCAAGAGGAACATGACAAGGAGATTGTAGAGTTAAAAGAACAACTCAATGTATTAAGGATGATACTAGAGGAAAACCAAAGACAAGGTTGGGTCTTGAGGAAAAAGGTAGTGAAATGGTCTGAGTTACAAAAAAGGCTACAACATAGGCAAGTGAAGTGGTTGGTGGAAGAACTCAGAGAAACTAAATTGATAATGGAAGTTTCCATTTATGAACGAACAGGGTGAAGTTCTGGGTGAAAATGAAGACTTGAAGACTGAAACTTCAAGTGAAACCGAAGGGTCACATGATTTTAAATCTGATTATTTGGGTATGCTTGCAGGTGAAACATGTGAAGAAGGACAATTTGATGACATTGTCATCAAAAAGGAGGAATAATACATGCATAATATCTATTCTGAAAGAAGATCAGATAGATAGGTCTCATGTAAATACCTGTACACAGTTGGGAAGAGGGACAGCAACGCAAAATGTATTGAAGAAGAAGAAGGACATCTACTGAAAGATGTTAAGAAAGAAGAAATCTATGCAAAATATTTAGCAAAGGGAGAAAGGACATCTGATGATTTTTCAATAACAAAGGAAGGTATGGAAAGTTGTGTGAAAATTCCAAATTCTACTCCAATTGAAATTATTGAGTTATATGGAAAATTAGACTTTCAAAGAAGGGAGTTGGAAAAGAAGAGGATATATACTCAGGATAGATTGCTGAAAAAGGAAGACAAAGAAATTGTCATGAATGACAATCATAAGGAAAAGGAGATGGTAATGAAAGTTCAGCAAATTGACATTACAGAAGGAGTTCATTATTGTGAACTAGAGCAGAGAGATATCATTGAAACAGATGATACGGTGGAGAGTTTAAATCAACATATTGTTGTGTTGACAAAGGAATTGAAGGAAAACTTAGAGTAGCATACT
>APFE030743897.1:68082-151777 GCA_000404065.3 Pinus taeda
TAACTATGATTTAAATGTGTTTAGTAGAATTTTTTTGAGGTTGGATGGACGACCCCAACCATATACCTCTTGTATGGAAATACTTGGTGCTTGGTCCCTCCAGAAACATTGTATCAGAGATGTAGGCATGTAGAGGAATGGGCGCTTTTTAATTTCATTTCGGGTGTGTTTTATGGAAATGGGTTAGAGTCTAAAGTGGAAATTACGCTTTCAATTAACTATTTTTTTGTTCTTTGGTTTGTAGCTAAGTTATTGGACATTGGGGATGTGAAGATTGGTTGCTGGGGTGAGTTTTGGGCATGTGTATGGCTAGCCATCAGTGCCATTCCCAGCTTCTAGCCCCACACTCGAGTAGTGTTCTTGGTGTTGGTTGAAATGCAGTGGGTCTGGAGCAGTTTAGCCAGTGAGTTGGAAGGACGTTTGAGGAGGATTACGAGTGGTGTGTTGAGGCTTGAAAGCATGAAACATCAGTGGAGGTAGGTAAAACGAGGAGTGGGACCCTTGGGCCCAGGCATGGGGCATCGATAAAGCCAAATGATTTAGGAGAGGTAGTTGAGCATCCTTATGGGCTCTCACCTGGGTGTGTGGACCTACCACTTCCTTTCGCCTCCCTAGAGGCACAGCTTAACCAGGTCATCATTTTAATGAAGCAATTAGCAAGGGATCATCATGAAGACATAAATGAGATAATTTCATTCATGAACAATCTCCAGCAGAACTAGTGGAAAATGTTGTACCAAATTGCCTCCCTTTGTCATGGACAAAAATTCCTACAAAAGTTTCTAAATCATCTAGGGGGGAGAGTGGAACACATGGATGTGCATGTGCACAAAGAGTTTCCATCAAAAACATGACAATGGTCCTATGGACTAGGCTCCAGGAAACAATGTGGATTGAATATGGTTGTGGGTTGTATTTTTTTTCTTGGTCTTTTTTGGGTAAGATAGGAAATATTCTTGAGAAAGTGTAGCTTTTGGTTATTTTTGCCAACTGTTTTCTATTTGTATCATCAGGCCAATAATTATGGTAAGACTAAGGCCATTATCATGATTTTGAAAAGCTCTAAAAGATGTACCCTTTTTTCAAAATTAATATAAACTATCGATTTACCAAAAAAAAAATCCAATATTTGACAATTCAAAGGGTTACCTTTAACATCTCATTTGGGGCACCTTGATCACATTGTGGGGCTCCAACTTTGATAGGGAATATCTCCTTAGCTGTGTGGATTTATGTGGCATTCCACCAACCGTTAGAAATGACATGATGAGGAAAATAATCCTATATTGGTCCTTCTTGCATATTCACTGATCTTCCCATTCAATTTCATCAACAAATGCAGGGTACCATGACCAAACCATGGGGACTTCTAAACATTTTGACTTGTTCTCTCCATTTCAGGGCTTCTTGTCCATTGAGGTTTCCAATTGATGCAATCTATAGATGTATATTAAGAGTGTTCAAAAATTCACATTAGCATCAATGAAAACACCATTCAATGAAATGTTACTAGGAGATAAATAGAACTATATAAAGAAGTACAAGCAATGTGACAATATGTCTTGTGAAACATATTTTCATTATTGTTCTACTCAATTGAAGGTTTCTCCCTTGAAGAGGAAAGTGAACATTACTTTCATCAATAAAGGTATAACATTTTGTGGAATTTTGATTCTTTATAAGGCCATTATGGTTGCAATTTTTCATTTTTGCAATAAATATAGGCAAAATCTATTATTTTGCATTTATGTCCTCTAGTTGTCTAGTAAATAACAACAAAGAATGTTTCGTTGAACCACCACATGAGACCATTTTGGGGTATCTCTTACCTACTAGAGGAATATGAGTGTTATGATTAAACTATGACATGTGCTAAATAATAAGGTGTCTCGAACTCACTTCAAGGTTGTTTCTCAAGTCTATGTTTGGGGTTCTTTAACATCTAAGTGGGATATAGATGCCACTAGTAGGTTTTGTGCATTAGAAATGGGTCTTGAGGCCTAAACATGGTCAAGGGGGATACAATGGGTTTAATCTCTAAATGAATGTTCTTGAGCTTAAGTGTCATTGTGAGGGGAGTAAAACACTTAGGAATTAGGCTCTAAATGTATTTTCTCATGTTGGACCACCATGAACAAAATCTACAAAGTGTTTGGCCTAAGACACCTAATTTAGACTTCATATACCAAAATACCAAATAGAGAGTCAACTAGATATATAAGCTAAACTAGAAACTCAATAAATATAAACCTTTTAATCGCATAAGAGAACTTAAATATCAGAAAATAAATATGATAACATTATAAATATTTGCAAATCACACAAAACTTTAACCCGCCAAACACTTAATCGGGAAATCAAATCAACCTTTGAGCTTCACCACTCTTATGTTCTTGATTTAATATTATATCCCAATTATGTCGACCTTGGTACACACCTATGAAAAATGTACTTATACATCACCTGATCTTTACTAATCATCATATCTCATCAACCTTATATAACACTCTATTTAAAGGCATAAAAATCCCTAATTCTAAGCTTCTTGAATCATTCAAAATGAGTGAATATCATTGTAAACATCCTAGGTATCTAATGATAGCTAAACATTTTCTAACTAGTTTTGATTGTAGTCAACTTCCTTTGAATGCTAATTGATCACCAGTCTCTATCAACCATGCATATGTACTTGACTACAATCCCTTTGACTACTCTAGTCAGTTATTAGATTTAGTTAGTTATTCAATTGTCCATTGACTTTGATTGATGTAATTTCTTTCAGCTTGATTTCCGACCTATCAACTCGACCATTAATTTTTTTCCTTGACTTGACCTCAACTATTTGATTGACTAGTTGTCCTAGTTGATTATTCATGACCAAAATTGTTTAGTTCATTCTTGGTCATCCTGCCCGACTAGTCAATGAACCAACTAAAATCCAATTGAATGAAATTACTTAAAAATAAATACAACACCTCAACATTTTCCCACTTGTTTTCTTATTTTCTTGAATTGTTAATATTGTTCCTTTTGTGAACCATGGTACCTAGGCCCAACTCTATGCACCAAAAGGATTTACCAACATTCATAAACCTTGTTAGGTAATCTACAACATTATTTACTATGTCTAATTTTACTAGCAATGTTATATTCCTCCAACAACTTTATATTCCAATTTAGCAACTCCCACATTGATAGAAATAGCTCCAAAATGGGAACCATTGATTTCCCATCTCTGAAATGACTCAATGGTGGATCAGAGAGATATTTTAAGATTTCCATCTATCATTAATGCATTTTAACATGAAGAAAAAATTGCAAGAGCAACCACTTAAATGCAACCAAAAGATTTAATAAACCACAAAAATGATTTAACACAATAGCATACTACACCCCAAAGGAAAATAAATGTAAATGGAAACATAATTTACCATATAAATACAAATGGGAAAACCAGAATTCAATTGGCTTCACTTAGACTCTTTATTATGCCTTAATAGGAAATTTACATGCTATCTAATTCTTTTCTATGCACCTCATTGAAGTTTGGGCAACATCCCTCTTCTTTCTCAACCAAACAACCCCTTTTCTCTTACAAAGATATATAATATAGGATGCGAGATCAACTTAGGGGATAGTTGGAAGGTCAAGCATCCCCAACCCTTCAACTTCCCAAGTTCACTTCTCCTATCCTATTTTTCTTTTCTTTTTTCTTTTGCACATTAGGGAAGAGTTGTCATGAAAGTTGTATTTTTTAATACATCTTTTATTTTTCTTTTACAATAATATTCTACCTTAACCTCTCATCTTATGTTCTTGCCTTACATTTCAATTGAATTCATGTATCACCATTAATTGTGATGGAAAGAGGCCCTTTATTTTAACAAGTCAATCTTCTTCATTATCCATAGCTTCAAATGTTAAGAATGTCAATCATCATAGATCTTGTGTTGTATCTAGTTATTTACTTATATTTGATTCAGATCACACCTCCCACTAGAAGGCTTCTGGTCCCTAAAAGCTACCAAGGATAGGTGAGGGAAACTATTTACAATATGTTTCCTCTCATGTCACTTCACCTTCCTTCGATTCTATCCTTTGAAATACCATTATTCCACACCTCTTGTCATCCTCTATAAATTCCCCACTCTTGATGCTACATGATTGTGTCTTCCTTTAACTATCCCATAGTTTGTAGTGAAAAACATTTGATAGTAGGAAGAACTTGATGGTCCTCCTCCTCCTCATTTAGAATGGAAGGTTCAAATAATATCAAATATTCCACATTCACCACTAAACTAATATGCATATGAGGGAATATTAGCCTAAAGGAATTCTTATTCACTTGCCAAGTGATGTCAAACAATCCATATCTAAGGGATTTGATTTTCTTTGTTGCTACTTGAATTAATTTCTAATGGAGGTTAGGTAACTCCTTGTCTCCAACATGAAATTTGTGATCCTCTAAATTTCTTGTTATGCCTAGATTTATATAGCTAAGAGATGTTCTCAAGTTGTTAGTGAACCCTTAGATGTATTTGTTTGATCTTGTCCTTGAACATGATCACCTTATTTTCATTTCCTTATAGCCCTACTTTTTCCTTCTACTATCCATACACAATAAGAAAAGGAAAAGGAGGGATGTAAACAAAACAAGTCTCGAAGGGAGATTTGTTGGTAGCAGAATGTTGTAGGAGTGTTGAATGTAAACAAGTCTTCAGATGTTTGATATTGTATCCTCTTAACAATTATACCATCATTTGATTAACAACTTTAGTTTTTTCATAAGTATGTGGATAGAATGCAATGGAATAACTTAAATTTATATCCATTATATCCCAAAGTGTTGTCTAAAATATACCCAATAACATGCTATGTCGATTAGATGTGATGGAGTTTGGTAATCCAAATGGTACCCAAACATGGCTAAATAATAGTTCATATACCTCACATATAGAGATCATTTTCTTACACAGAATGAGAATACATGTTTTGTTGAAGTAATCCACCTTAATGAGAAGTAGCCATGAATTCTATAAGTCATATGAAAACCTCCAACAAAATCCATGGAGATGATCTTCCATGGCATACGTGGTACTAGCAATGGAACGTATCAACAAAGTTTTAGGTTGCTTGGCTTATCAGTGCTCAATAACATCTAAAATATTTTCTATCTCTTGTTCCCATATCTTTGGACAATACATATATTGTTGCAAATTTTCCATTGCATTGTTATGCAAAAATTCCTGACAACTCTAGAAATGTGTGCTTGTTTCAACAGTTGAAATAGTCTATCATAGGGCATGCACAACTTGGCTAACATGCGTAGCATCCCATCTTGTAGATGGTATTAATTTCCTTTTATGGCAATGACCAACCTCTCCTTAAAAGTGCTTGTATACTATAAAATCTTCATCTCCCTCATATTATTCACTTAGAAGTTCATGAGTTAAAGCCTCAAGTTGCATTATCACTTCAATAGTTGCAATCTTCTTTAGTAGTAGTAGAAAAAACAACATGTTAATTTTTTTAGTTATAATATTAATTTGATTAATAATTTAAATTAATTTAATTGAATTGTATATATATATATATATATATATTATATATATATATATATATATATATATATATATATATATATATATATATATATATATATATATATATATATTCCCTACCCTAAAGATATTTCTTTCCATCCACGCTCAAATTATATGGAATTCCAAATTCTCATGGCATCAAATAAAACAACATCTAACATATAACTTCGATTCAAGATTTTGAAATTATCATTATTAGTCCCTACCGGGACTATTGCAATCGAAATGACTCAGTTTTCAATCCCTCGCACATACATCGATAAACTTTTATACTTTTAAGCTATGCTTTGTTAGAAATTTTGTCCCTACCACATTTTTTTAACCAATGAAATATATCGACCTTTTCTTTTGACCAACCAGCAAAATCTTGTTCTTATTTAGCCTCTTAATGAGGAAAAACTTTGAGTAACTTAGAATATTTATAAGTAATAGTGAAGATTTTTCCTCCAACTAAACTAATGATAGATCTTCCTTAGTATTAATTCTCAAACATTTTATGTTAAGAAAATAGTTTCCATTCCATACTGTGGCTACTATGACTCGGAAGGTGACATTATACTCATTTCCTTTGTAAACGCATTTGGCATAACAAATAGGTGGCTACTATGACTCATAAGGTGAAACGTTACTCATTTCCTTTATAAACACATGTTACTGTGATCGTTGTAGAAACTTGTTGTTTTTCTGTTGCAACAACTTGCTAGTTGACTAGTGCGGAAACTCACTAGTTAACCATTTTGCCAACTCACTATTTTACTGTTGCAACAACTTGCTAGTTTACTAGTGTGGAAACTCACTAGTTAACCATTTTTCCAACTCATTATTTGACTGTTGCAACAACTCACTAGTTGACCATTGAGACAAATCACTCATTGGTTTACCGTTACTGCAATCGTTAGTTGACCATTGTAGCAACTCCTTGGTTCAACTTTCAACAACTCACTAGTTCACAGTTGTGGAAACTTGTTAGGTCACCATTGTTGCAACTCGTTGGGTCACTGTTACAGCATCTTTCTGGGTTACCATTGCAACAACTTTTTGGGTCAAAAAATGGTAAAGCATGTAAAATGGGAAACAATCTTTGCCCTTCTAGTGCAAGAACCTTAAAAAAAAATCATCTTTTCTAGAAAGGATTTAGATTGGTTTGAAGTACATGGAGATTGATCGAATTACAAAAATCCCTTCAAATAGAATTAGATACTTTATTAGAGGAGAGGAAATGAACCTATATGCTCCTTTTTATTTCACTAAGGTACAAAATAAACACCCAGGCTCAAGGCCTACTTCTCCCTTGCGATATGAAGTGTAAGTTTTTTAGAGATGCATTGTTTAGATGTTATTATTAATATTGCTCAATTACTTTTCATATGTAGTGAATTTTCAAACATTTTTATGTAGCTATGCTTGTTCATATGTATTCAAGGACAAAAGACGACAAAATGAAATGAAGCGAAGATCCTCATTTGTGAAAAAGAGGGGTTCCCAATGCCATTTCATTGTAAAAGTTATGGTTCAAATCCCAGAGGTAACGATAATAACATATAACATGTATGGGCATGATTATAGCCAAGGATGGGATTTTCATGGCCAATATGACACTTTGGGTGATGTTAGGTCCCTGCATCAACCAAAGTAATCAAGGGACATGGTTTCCTATGTAGAGAATTGTTTCTTCTTGGAAGTGTCGATTGATTCGGTTTGAAAAATGCATCATAAAAAATATGTTGACATGGATGCCACAACTCAAGATAGTGATTTATTTTTGTGTAAGAAAGATGTTGTTAACATCTATAATCATCTAATGTAAGGAAAGTATCAATTTCATAAAAAGGATGAAATGAGTGTGAACCCTTGGTATAAAAAACACGAAGATGGTTTTTTCTTTTATCAAAATCCCAATGGTGGAGAAATCCCTTTTATAGTTGGAATTCAGATGAAGTGAATGTTGGAGAACATGGTGAATCTATTGAATAATAACTTAATAGCCATGGATTCAACGTTCATCACAAATAAATATGGGGTGAGTGTATTATAAATGATTGATCTAGTACAATAATTTGATTTGTAATGATTGATAATGATTAATGAGTTGAAGTTGACTTCATATGTTTTTTGAACGTGATAATATTAGTTATACACACTCGTGGTGTTTGATGAGAAACAAAGTGGGGCTCCAGTTGCATGGGTGGTGGCATCACGCAATACATCAAAAGACATTTCAATATGGTAGGAGCACCTCAAGCATAGGTGTCACCAAGTTGATCATAATTGGAAAGTTAATGCCTTCATGGTTAATGATGCATTGGTTGAAATCAGTGCTTTAAGGTAACTTCAATCTTCTTATTTTACAGTACAACTTGTAATTATTCTAAAAAGAACATGCTTGAAATGAATTGAATCAAAAGATGCGATGTTATCTTGTGTTTTTGGCATGTACGTTAGGCATGGATAAAAAAGTGTGAATCGATTGGCCAGTAGTCCAAAAATAGAAAAAGATATGTTTAGTGATTTGGTTTTGATTATGAATTATTGTTCTAGTGATGAAGTGAGCAATGCAATTAATTCTTTCTTCAACAAATTTTCTAATGAGGAGAAGTTCCTAGAATACTTTCACAAGAATTGGGTTGTCAGTGACAAGATTTGTAAGTTGAAAAACTCTTTCTTACATTTCTCTTTTTTGTTTTCATACAGATGAAAGATCTTCATTAAACAAACTTTCTTGAATTAGGGAAGTGGGTAAAAGGATGTCAAGATTTTCCCCATGCAAATCAGGAGACAAACAATGTTGTGGAGTCATATCATTGTTACATAAAGAAAAACTTTCTATCTAATAGAAGAAAGAAATGTGCTTGTAGGATGGACTGGTTGATATATGTTCTTCTAACAAATGTTGAACATTGTTATTGGTTTAAGGAAATTTTAAAAAAGGAAGGATTTTTGAATAATTACAGGAAAGTGAAAGAATTTGAAACGTCAACGAAAAAATAAAAAAGAATTCTAGATAGTGATTGCAGCCCTCATGAGAAAATGTCTCATCCTTTTTGGGCGAGGATTCAATCTAAACCTATAAGCAATATCTTGTCACTTGTTATCGCACAAATTTCATAACTTGTGATTGCCCATGGTTTATTCGTGGCAACATTTGCAAGCATGCCATAAATGTTGGTTGGTTGTGTTCCTGTTCAATGGCTTCAAACCAATTACTAAATCATCAAAGAACAATTGATACATATAATGACCCTCTTTAGATAAATATAGAGGAAATATCAGATCTTGGTGAAGATGCAAACACATTTTCCATGGATAGTCACAATGTTGATGTAAATGTTGAAGGACATGAGTTGGCGAAAGAGTAGTTATTTGGCTACATATACCTACTTCGAAACAATCATCCTACTATTTTGACCGATATTGAACAGTTGATTTCTTTGGTTAAAAAAATGTTGGACGATGCCAACAGTCTTCATATTATGGATTATGAATTCACGTGTGGGTTGGGTGCTTTTAAGTAATATTTGAAGAGGAAGAAGAGTCTTCTGAGCCCCAAAAAGAGAAGAAAAATAAGAAAACAAAATGCAAGATTGGAAATTGACTTGAATATCGTTGTAGATGAAGATGAACCATTTGAGTTTGAACAACTCCACAAGCGAGGTCGCCCTCACTCCAACAATGCATGGTTTTCCAGGTTTGTTGTCATATATTTGTTTCCAATTTTATTTTAATATTTATTATTGTATTACATGTATTATTGTTTTGTTGAATATGTTCATGCATTTTGGATAAGTGTTGAGGCTACGTTTTCTGATTTGGGAAATGGATCCCAATTGTCAATTAAGGTTAGTAAATAACTCCATGCATTTACATTCATTATTTCAATACATCGATTATTTTGTATGTTATGTAAGATGGATTTCAGGGGGTTTTTCTTCGCATTATGCTTTCATACATTAGTGTCTAATCATTAATTTGATATCTAAATTGGAATAAAAGAAACGGAAATGTAAAAAAATTGCAGCAGAAATGTAACGAAATTGTAAAAAAACATGTAAAACACAATTTACCAGTTTTTGATAACTGCTCAATGTTAATGGTGATACATTATTGGAAAATAATATGTTAAAACATAATAGATTATGCATTTTCTGACTATGAGTTTCTACACTAGTGGCAATGAGTGTCAGTAACGGTGAGCTAGTGTGTGAGCAATGGTGAACTAGTGTGTCAGAAACGATGAGCCAATGTGTGAGAAACAGTGAGGAAGTGGATGTTAGCAAGAACACATCGGTCACTCTATATCTGAGGATGAAGGGGAGTGATCATGAAGATTTCTAATACCATAATCACTATGGATTGCTTCAGCAAGATGAAGATACCTTGTTGTTTCCATAATTTCATTCCAACATTCAAACTCTTCTTTTTTATTCAAGGTATAGGACTTTTTATATATCCTTGTTGGTAGCCAAATCATTGGATAGCGAAATCTAAGGTCGATCCAGTTATTCCCACATTGTTCCATGAAAAAAAAATATTTTGCAACGCTTATTAAGGCTATCTTTAAGTTTAGGTAGTTAAATGGATCTTTTTTTTAGGTTTGTTTTCCCGAGCCATCCCACTTTTCTTTACATCCTCCTTATGTGACAGTCTCCAATATTTCAATCTGGTTTGTGCAATATGTAATGGTTTTTTTCCTGTTCGTGGCTATAATCTATGCTTCCTCTAATGAACTTACCAACTCTTGTTGTTATTTTATCACATGTGCAAGTATTCGATATTCTCCTCTAACCCATAGAATGCTCTCATATTTTTTTATAAAAAAATTAAGAGCTTCCACCCAACTAGCCTGATTTCTCAAATAAGTTACAAAGTCTCTCAATTAGACATACCCCACATAAGGGTTGGGATTCCATCTTCTGTTAAGGGGAAAAAGTGTTGGTACAATTCACAGAGAACATCTTTATCTAGATTCCTACAAGCCCTATATGCTTCTATGAAACCATTTATGTATTCAACCCTGAAAGGATTATTTTTTATGATAGAATCTTTTTTAAATATCATAAATCTTTCCACCAAGCACAAGTTATAATTGGTTGAAGGATCCCTACAAATAAGTACACCATCCATTAACGGTTTGATTTGTTTCTTCTCATTATCCATCTGGTCAACTTCCTTTGTAGCTCAACCACTGTGTTTTTATGTTTTCCTTCAATTTTGTTTATATATTTTTCCCATGTCAGGAATCAAGCTTTTTTGACATGGGAAAAAATTGTTTCGTGACATTTACAAGGCTAATTAATCTTTTGGTTCCTCATCCTATGTTTTCACAACGATATATTTGGTTTGTTTGATCTCTGGTTCCTAATCCTCTGTTTGCGTAGTAGTGTGTTTGGTCAGTTTCATCTCTGAGTTTTGTTCCTTTGTTTTTATAGTTGTGCATTTGGTAAATTTTAACTCTAGTTCTTGATCCTTTGTTTGCACAAGATTATCATCGGTTTGTATTTTTCCAAGGGGTATATTTTATTGGACCCCTAGAGAATGTATATCTATGACACAAATGGGTAGGAAATATGCAACTTGGGCCAAGCAATTTAATCTTTCAAAACCTTCTTTTTTTTTCTGAGCTCATCTTTTAGGGTTTCAATTGTGTTTTGAAGTTGTCCTTTTTTTCATCTGGAGAACCCTATTCTTCCTTAACAACGAAATATACATAGGAAGATATGAAGGGATACTTACTATTTTAATGTGTTTCTTTGTCAATTCTATTTGCTCGGTCCTCCTCGTCATCGCCATACAAAATTGAAATTGAGGAAAGGCCCTTTGATCCATACCATTTGGTTACTTCTTATATGTACTCATACTCAGAAAGAGTAGAGGGAACCTTCTGAACTTTTTCTCCTATGTCAGAAAGGTGGTAGAATCCCTGTTCCATGAATCCTTGTTGCATGCTTCCTTGCTCCATGATTCCTTCCATTAATACATCATATAGATGCTCTTGTGTAGCATCAGTGTAAACCTCTATCATTCTTTCTTCTATAACAGTGGGGAGGGTTTTAGGAAGTGCAGCAAGACAACCTCACTTTGTCATGTTCTTCTTCGATTTTGGCACCACTACTGGCACTTCCTATATCCTCTCAATATTCTGGAGGAAAGTTTACTCCCCAATGTTTATACTTCTTCATCATCATATTGTTCATCTCAATTCTGTGAGGAATTAGTAGCAAAATCCTTAAAGCCCCTCATTGTTTGAACACTGGGTGACTCGTTTTCCATATGGAAAGGTTTTGTGGGAAGTCATGGAGTAGAGTTACAACTATTAGGGCATCCTTTAGCGGGCTAGTAACATCAATGTGTAATGTCCTTCCAACTAGTTCATCCCAAGCTTTCCCTTCCCTTTGCAGTGAACTAACCACCAAAATTTTAATGAGGCAATGGTGGGACAAGGTTTTCAATGGTCGCTTTGATTTCTGTACTGATAGGGTCATATGCTCTAGGGTTTTTGCAAGAATAAATGCATGTTAAAAAACCTTCTATGATGTAAGTGGTCTAACAATCAGAGGTATTGGTGATAAAAAAATTCAAACCTCCCTTCGCACATGAAAAAATTATAGACAAGGAATGCAACATCATTCCAGAGTTGTGGTAATTTCGTCCTCTCAAATATTGCTTTTATCTTCTATAGTCGTTCACCTGCCTCAAGGAATTGTTGTAAAACATCAGGTTGGAGTTTTCGGGGTGCATACCATTGTTCTTTCATCTAGGGAAACCCTGTCTCTTTTGCAAGTGCTTCTTCTATCGCATGCACCAACGTCCTTTCTACCTCAAATCTTCTTTCCCTGTAATACATGGAAAATTCTAAAGATATGTCATCAACATACCCGTGCAGTCTATGAATATACTCCATCCATCCAACCTGTTCAAAAAATGGTCTAATGTGTTGAAATTGAAATTTGTGTAGCAATTATTCGACAAGTTCTCTGCCAACTCTTGGGCCTCCCATATTTAGTCAGAGTTCATAGTGGTTATGGATTTGTTTGGAAAGTGCAACAGTTTGAATGTGGGAAAAAGGAAAGAAATTGAAGAGTTGAGGGTAAGCATGTAATAATCTTGGCTTATAATCATGTGGAATTGTTTAATGTGGCAGCGATTTGGCATTAATTTTTCCTTATTGTTGTTCTCGCAAGAGATAACCCTTGTACACAGTCAGGAGTTTCCGCCATGACAATCATTGGAATGGGAGGGCCAACCACAATCGATGCAATGATTTGTGACCCTAATTTTCCATCATAATAATTTAAATTTTATTTACGAGAAAATTTGTGGGCTCATGCACCATTACACTCACTCCTTAAATTATTTGCCTTAAAAAGTATTGGTTACAGTTTATTATTTATCCTTGAATGCATATTATAATTTTGCAAGATTATAAAGTTAACTTCACTGATTTGTGGGTTGTTCATATTATTTCACTATTTTGTAGGCTCAGTCATTGTTGTTTTCATGTATCTCAGAACATGCTTCAATTCAATTCACTTGATCTTCTAGCTGAAGATGTTGATAATGCAGAAATTAACAACAATTGAATGGTTTGTTTCGTTATTTATACAATGTTGTCCCTTAAATGAGGTTGGATTTATCAATTGGAAAAATGTAAGATATCACAATTACATTTGGCATATCACCATTTGTAAGGATAAATTCAATAATAATGTTTGATCTATAAGTTATCTTGGTTGGCTTGTAACTAAGGGTATCTCACATAATTTGTTATGTTAGGGGCTTCTTTAAGAATTCGAGCTCATTAGACTTGTATTAGGGACTTGTATAAATTTTTCATGTGCTACTCATGGATAATGAATGAATGAATGTTCCTAGAATTTTTTTTGCATATTGAATCCTTGAAAGTCCATTTATTCTTGCCAAGTAAGTATAAATTCCAAGACTTGCTGTGAAGATGCCTATGGTGATAGCAGGACTTTTTCTGAAGTTGTTGTTGTGCCCTCTAGCTCTAGCATATTCACTAGGCATGCTAGTTTGTGTAGCAACAAGTTTAAAAACCCTAAGTGCCAAATCCTAGATGCAAACCCCTATGTGCATTGTGTAGGAAAAAACCCCAAGTGAAAAATCCTAAGTGGAAACCCTTGCATTGTTAAAGATGTTAACGAGGGGTAATGAAACCATAAGATTTTTTTCTGAAGATAAAAAACATAGGTACATTGAAAAGTTGTTGTTAAATCAAGCCCTCATATGCATTGATGAAATCCTAATATGACCTAAGAAATGAATGCATGAATGAATCCCTAAATGAATATGATAAGTGCATGAAATACTAAACATCCACTATGCCCTTACCCTAATGGATGAACAACACATGTGGAGAAACCCTAGCATGAAAATGACCTAGAAAGACAACGTCATGAAGCATATATAAGAATCACTAAAATTCTCTAAGGCATTTCAATATGATGCAAAAACCCTATTTGCAAGTTTAAAACCCTAGATTCAAAAACCTAGATTCAAAACCCTAGGTGCATTGTCCATGAGAAAACCTTAAGTGCATTGTTTAGGAGAAAAAACTAAGTGCAAACCCTTGCATTGTTAAAGATGATAACGTTGGGTAATGAAACCTTAACATTGCTTGTTGAAGATGAAAACATTAAGTTCATTGAAAATCCCTTGGTAAAGAAATCCATAATATGCATTTATGAAACCCAAAAATGACTTAAGTAATGAATGCATGAATTCAGCAATAAATGAATATGATAAGTGCATGAAATACTAAGTATTAAAGATGCCCTTACCATAATGGATGAAGAACACATAGCATGAAAGTTTCCCTAGAAAGACAATGCGAGAAAGCATATATAAGAAGCACTAACATTGTTCAAGGCAAGTCAATATGACGGAATAACCCTAGCTACAAGTTCAAAACACTAAGTGCAAAACCTTAGGTTAAAACCCCTAACATTCTCACGAAAAAAATAGTTATACTTGGTAGTGTAGTATAGTCATGGATATATTTCCTAAACATTTATGGATATAGTCATTCTATGACATTAGTATAAATGCCTACTGTTTGGCCATCATTTAAGAAGTCACTAAATTGCACAAATCCTCAGGATGTGTACGACCCCAAGAAAACTAGTGGGAAGCAAAGTTTATTGTATATGTTGAATGCATGGAACATGCACTGGAAATGTACATGTTGTAAAAGGAAATGTTTCCTCTTATTATTTTGAGTTTATGTGAAATGCAAACTTGAGTATCCAACAATGCATGGAATTTGCACTGGGACTGTAAATGTTATAAAAGGAAATGTTTCTCCTTATTATTTTGAATTTATGTAAATTGTAGACTTGGTTATCTAACAAATATGAAGAAAAAATTTTAGCATATGTCAGATGCATGGAATCTGCACTATTTGCAGTAGACATAAAGATTGAAAATCATTTTAATTGTTGATGTTTTTAAATAAATGTCTACTTTTAACCATTGATTTAGAGGCTTCAAACTGTAGATCCATTTTTTACACACCTATCAATTTAAGAAATCTAATATTGAAAAGGATACAAAAGAATAATTAACATATAAAAGCCATGTCTAAATTATTTTTTTCATTTATTCAAAGTTCTACCTACAGACAGCTATGGAATTTGGGAGTTTTCCATATGGTATGCATATGAATATGAATGATAATTGTTGTATATATTTATGCTGTGTCATTTTGTAATGTGGTCTCTATAATTACTAAAGCTCCTTCCTTGGCTTTTCTTAATAAATTCAACTTGGTTTTAGCTTGTTTTTTCTACATTGGAAATGACCGAGCTCAAGGAAGGTGATTCTAGTAGGACTATTGTGGAGATAATATGCAAATATAGTTGGCTCAAATTAGAGATTGAATGTGGAAATATTAAGATAGTTCTCAGGGTGAATAACATGCAGAAGGCATTGGCCATATATGAAGGAAAAGAAACATTCATCTTCAATTTGCTTTTTCAAATCCTCTATCTTCCTTTTTACCTGAGGATCTTTAAGTTGTTCTTCAACTCTGAGTGTAGACTTTAGAACTTTTAGATCTGACAAGCTAGCTTCTGCTCTGTCCAGATTTTGGATAGTTTGGACCATTGTAGAAATTCGAGGATTCGAGATATATGGCAATTCAATCCTCTTTGTTGTTCCTCTTGAAGTATGAATAGATATAAAATAACCAGCTTTATTATCTTTCAATCTTGTTGACCCATGTGACTCAACCGCTGCTAGGAAGATATTTCCTAGAATGCATTCAACTGAGATATTTGCAATTGCAAACTTCAAATTGATGCAGTGATGTTCAAAATAGATAGATGCCTTAGGCACCTCATATTTGAGCATTTTATTGCCCAATCCCATTCCATCCCTTTTTGCAGAGACTCAATATTTAGCTGGTGTGATTTTCTTATTGAGGATGTTTACATCAGCTCCTGAATCGAGGAGTGTTGTAAGTTCAAACATTTCTCCTTTGATTTAGATGTTCACCTTGACATGGTGTTGCTGATAGGAGATGACCAGGAGTCTCATTTCTTTGAATCCATATACAGGGTCTTTAACACCTTCAACAACTTCAAGATTCAGATTGTTGATGTATTGTGTGGTATCCCATGGATGAGCACCTTCTTCTTCTTCTTTTTCTACCACCTACTTTCCTTTCTTTATCTCTACAATCTGATATTTTAGAACAGAGATCTCGGTCTTGACACTATGAATCTCTCTACTCACTTCCCCCAAGGTGAGAGATCGCACATTATCTAGTTTTTCTTGATGTCTTTGAAAAGATCTAGTGTTTTTGTCAAAAGAAGCATCAACAAACAATGGCTTCTTACCTGAGCTCCTAGAAGTACTAGATTTGAGTTGGTCCATGAAGGCTTCAGTTAGCTGATTCTTCATATCGTCTTTCACTGCTCAAATTTGAGATAAGATTTTTATCTCATCTTCTTCTGTGGTAGCCATTAAGATCTTTTCTTTCTGAAGTCTAAAGTTAAATTCTTTAGAACTGTATTCACTGTATGATTCTGAATCAGAATCATAATTTATCTAACAAGCACATTCTTCAGATCTTGGGAAAGAACAAGATGTAGCTTCTAAGTTTGAACATTCTTGCATGTGTGCTTGTAAATCTTCATGAGATGAAGAACTAAAAGAATCAAAAGATGATTCTTCAAATTGGTGTTGCTGGAGTTGGTCTCTGATTACAACATTCTAGCAACATTCTCTTTTGTGAGAACGGGAACCACATTTCATGCATTGTATGGGTCCTTTTCCTTCTTGTTTGACATTTCTCCCTGTTTGAACAAAGGCTTGAGATTTCTTACCTCTGTTCTATTTAGAATCTTCTCCTTCTAGACATCTTGAAGATGTGTGTCTAGTTTTTCCACACAGCCAGCAAGTCAGGGTGTTCCATTTCTCCTGTTTAGATGTATGGAGATGGATATCAGAAGGTCTGTAGTAATGAGTTCTGGGGATATACCTGTAATAGCCTTTTCGGGCTTTTGAGGAGCGGCCTTTGGATGGCTGAGTATATTTTTTGCAATCTTTATAGCTTTTGAATTTTTGCTTATACTCCTTTTTGGCTCTTTTCTTTGCTTTCCTCCGTTTGACCAAAGGGGCATCTATTGTATGTCCATATTTGCTGCAGATGGACTTTTTGTCTGGGATATTTGAAAGTTTCTCCAAAGATTTATTCACTTTGGAGCTTTTGCACAAACTCACCAGAGTCTTTGTGATGTGAGCATAAATCTCACCACAGGTATAAGATTCAAATGGCAACTGGAAAACTTCTTGCAACCTAATATAGTCAACAAACCTGGATGGTAGAGCAACAAGATAAACTTGTTTCCACAACATATTTTTTGAATCCTTCATAAATTCTCTGCATCCAGACTCTATGAAATTCCTCATACTGTGACATCTTATGGCATTTTAAGTTCATAACAATGACTTCATTCTTATCTGAAATTTCAGTCTCACTGCCACACCAGTGTTCAAGAATCATAGATTTCAAAGCACCTATCATGTTGCTTATGGTAGTGCCATCTAGATTATGGATCACATCTCCAGCTTCATCTTTCAAAACTTCTGCTTCCATTTTTACATCAGCTCCTGAATTGAGGAGTGTTGTAAGTTCAAACATTTCTCCTTTGATGCAGATGTTCACCTTGACATGGTGTTGCTGATAGGAAATGGCCAGGAGCCTCATTTCTTTGAATCCATATACATGATCTTTGACACCTTCAACAACTTCAAGATTCAGATTGCTGGTGTATTGTGTGGTATCCCATGGATGAGCACCTTCTTCCTCTTCTTTTTCTACCACCTTCTTTCCTTTCTTTATCTTTGCAATCTGAGATTTTAGAATAAAGATCTCAATCTTGATATTGTGAATCTCTCTACTCAATTCCCCCAAGGTGAGAGATCACACTTTATTTGATTTTTCTTGTTGTCTTTGAAAATATCTAGTGTTTCTATCAAAAGAAGTATCAACAAACAATGGCTTCTTACTTGAGCTCTTGGAAGTACTGGAGCTGAGTTGTTCCATGAAGGCTTTAGTTAGTCGATTCTTCATATCAATGTCTTCCATTGCTCGAATTTGAGATAAGATTTTTATCTCATCTTCTTATATGGTAGACATTAAGATATTTTCTTTCTGAGGTCTGAAGTTAAATTCTTCAGAACTGGATTCACTGTATGATTCTGAATTAGAATCATAATTTATCTGACAAGCACATTTTTCAGATCTTGGGCAAGAACAAGATGTAGCTTCTGAGTATGAACATCCTTGCATGTGTGCTTGTAAATATTCATGAGATGAAGAACTAAAAGAATCAAAAGATGATTCTTCAAATTGGTGTTGCTGGAGCTAGTCTTTGATTACAACATTCTGGCAGCATTCTGTTTTGTGAGAATAGGAGCCGCATTTCATGAATTGTATGGGTCCTTGTCCTTCTTGTTTTACATTTTTCCCCCTTTGAACAAAGGCTTGATATTTCTTGCCTCTGTTCTGTTTAGACTCTTCTCCTTCTTGACATCTTGAAGATGTGTGTCCAGTTTTTCCACACAGCCAGTAAGTCAGGTTGTTTCATTTCTCCTGTTTAGATGTATGGAGATGGATGTCAGAAGGTCTGTAGTAATGAGTTATGGGATATACCTATAATAGCCTTTTCGAGATTTTGAGGAGTGGCCTTTGGATGGTTGAGTATATTTTCTGTGATCTTTGTAGCTTTTGAATTTCTGCTTATACTCCTTTTTGGTTGTTTTCTTTGCTTTCCTCCGTTTGACGAAAGGGTCATCTACTATAAGTCCATATTTGCTACAGATGGACTTTTTGTCTGGGAGCTTTGAAAGTTTCTCCAGAGATTTAATCACTTTGGAGCTTGTGCATAGACTCACCAGAGTCTTTGTGATGTGAGCATAAATCTCATCCCAGGTATAAGATTCAAATGGCAACTGGAAAACTTCTTGCAACCTGATATAGTCAACAAACCTGGATGATAGAGCAGCAAGATAAACCTGTTTCCACAATAGATTTTTTGAATCCTTTACTTCATAAATTCTCTACATCCAGTCTCTATGACAATCCTCATACTCTAACATCTTATGGCATTTTAAGTTCATAAGAATGACTTCATTCTTATCTACAATTTCAGTCTCATTGCCACACTAATGTTCAAGAATCATAGATGTCAAAGAACCTATCATGTTGCTTATGGTAGTGCCATTTGGATAATGGATCACATCTCCAACTTCATCTTTAAGAACTTCTACTTCCATTTTTGCTAACAATTTTGGAGATGATTGTGTTTCCCACCACCTGAGCAGTGTTCCAATAAAACACTGAATAATTGTTTTGCAAGCTTCAATTTCACTTTTCCCCCTTAAACACATGAGTTTGTATTCTGTGAAATCATATCTATTAGCTGTCTAGTCTGGCCAATGCTCAGCTTATCGATGTTCCATTCCCTATGAGATTCTGGAAGAAGGTGTGAGCTTATGGAAGCATGCCTTTGCCTTCTAGATCAGGTGCAGGATATTTGTTGAACCTACTCTCAAGAGGTTCATAGATAGGAAAGATTTGTGAGTCAGGATCTTTCTTTTCTTCTTCTTCATCCTTAAATAAGGATGCAATAGTGATCTTCTCTGTAGCCTCAGACTCAAAAGATGTGGCTACATCTTTTGGAAACAATGCTGGAAACCTGTTAATTGGCTTTACATGATCCTAAATCTTTATATTCCTTTTGTACAAGAAAGATGTAGGAACTGGTTTCTCTATTTTTGTCAGACTGATCTTTTCAACTTTCTTAGTCAAACTAGAAATGAGTGTTTTAGTAGTATCAAGATGATCTACTAACTTGTCTTCTACTCCTAATTTGGTTAATCTATTGTTGAAACGGGTTTATCTTGTTGCTCTACCATCTAGGTTTGTTGATTATATTAGGTTGCAAGAAGTTTTCCAATTGTCATTTGAATCTTATACCTAGGGTGAGATTTATGCTCACATCACAAAGACTCTGGTGAGTATATGCACAAGCTCCAAAATGAATAAATCTCTGGAGAAACTTTCAAATCTCCCAAACAAAAATTATATATGGAGCAAATGTGGACTTACAGTAGATGACCCTTTGCTCAAACGGAGGAAAGCAAAGAAAAGAGCCAAAAAGGAGTATAAGCAAAAATTCAAAAGCTACAAATATCACAAAAAATATACTCAGCCATCCAAAGGCCACTCCTCAAAAGCCTGAAAATTCTATTACAGATATATCCCGAGAACTCATTACTACAATCCTTCTAACATCCATCTCCATACATCTAAACAGGAGAAATGGAACACCCTAACTTGTTGGCTGTGTGGAAAAATTGTACACACATCTCCAAGATGTCCAGAAGGAGAAGAGTCTAAACATAACAGAAGCAAGAAATCTCAAGCCTTTGTTCAAAGGGGGGAAAATGTTGAACAAGAAGGACATGGACCCATACAATGCATGAAATGCAGTTCCCGTTCTCACAAAATAGAACACTGCCAGAATGATATAATCAGAGACCAATTCTAGCAGCACCAATTTGAAGAATCATCATTTGATTCTTTTAGTTCTTCATCTCATGAAGATTTACAAGCACACAAGCAAGAATGTTCATACTCAAAAGCTACATCTTGTTCTTGCCCAAGATCTAAGGAATGTGCTTGTCAGATAAATTATGATTCTGATTCAAAATCATACAGTGAATCCAGTTCTGACGAATTTAACTTCAGAACTCGGAAATAAAAGATCTTAATGGTTGCCATAGAAGAAGATGAGATAAAAATCTTATCTCAAATTCGAGCAATGGAAGACGGTGATATGAAGAATCGGCTAACTGAAGCCTTCATGGATCAACTCAGATCTAGTACTTCTAGGAGCTCAGGTAAGAAGCCATTGTTTATTGATGCTTCTTTTGATAAAAACACTAGATCTTTTGAAAGACATCAATAAAAACCAGATAAAGTGTGATCTCTCACCTTGGGTGAAGTGAGTAGAGAGATTCACAGTATCAAGGTTGAGATCTCTGTTCTAAAATCTTAGATTGCAGAGATAAAGAAAGGAAAGCAGGTTGTAGAAAAAGAAGAAGAAGAAGGTGCTCATCCATGGGATACCACACAATAAACCAACAATTCGAATCTTGAAGTTGTTGAAGGTGTCAAAGACCCTGTATATGGATTCAAAGAAATGAGACTCCTGGCCATCTCCTATCAGCAACACCATTTCAAGGTGAACATCTACATCAAAGGGGAAATGTTTGAACTTACAGCACTCCTCGATTTAGGAGCTGATGTAAGCATCCTCAATAAGAAAATCACACTAGCCAAATATTTGGTCTCTACAAAAAGGGATGTAGTGGGATTGGGCAATAAAATGCTCAAATATGAGGTGCCTAAGGCATCTACCTTTTTTTAACATCACTGCATCAATCTGAAGTTTGCATTTGTAGATATCCTAGTTGACTGCATTCTAGGAAATATCTTCCTAGCAGCTGTTGAGCCACATGGGTCAACAAGATTGAAAGATAATAAAGCTGGTTATTTTATATTTGTTCCTACTTCAAAAGGAATGACAAAGAGGATTGAATTGCCATATATCTCAAATCCTCGAATTTCTACAATGGTACAAACTGTCCAAAATCTGGACAGAGCAAAAGTTAGCTTGTCAGATCTAAAAGATATGAAGTCTACACTTAGAGTTGAAGAATAGCTTAAAGATCCTCAGGTAAAAAGGAAGATTGAGGATTTGAAAAAGAAAATTGAAGATTAATGCTTCTCTGAAGAACCAAATGCATTCTAGCATAGGAAGCAGCATACAGTGGAACTCTCATACAAAGAAGGATACACAGGGAGACCTTGTAAAAGCAGAGCCAATCCCATGAGTAAGGATTATAGAGATCTCTATGAGAAAGAGATCAAGTAGCTCCTAGACAGAACTCTCATCAGAGAATCTAACAGTCCCTGGAACTGTTATGGATTCTACGTCAACAAGAGAGCCAAAATATCAGAGGCATTCCAAGGCTAGTAATAAATTTTAAACCTCTGAATTATGTTCTTGTAGATGACACCTATCCTATACCTCATAAAGGTGATTTGATAAGTAGGATAGCTGGAGCAAAAAAAATTTCTAATCTTGATTTGAAAGCAGGATTCTGGCAAGTTGCCATTACAGAAAAAGACAAGTTCAAAACCGCTTTAAGCATTCCAGCAGGCCACTACGAGTGGAATATCATGACTTTTGTATTGAAGAATGCACCATCTAAATTTCAGAAGGTAATGGACAAAATCTTCAAGCCATACTTTGATTGGCTTATAGTATATATAGTTGATGTTCTGATTTTTCTAAGAACATCCAAGATCATTTTAAGCATGTGCATACTTTCAAACAATTAGTCAAGCATAATGGTCTTGTTTTGAGTAAAAAGAAGATGGAATTCTTCCAGACTACTATCAAGTTTCTTGCCCATACCATCTTCAATGGCCAAATTGCTCCACAGAAACATGTGCTAGAATTTGCTGACAAATTCCCTGATGTTATTACAGACAAGAATCAGTTGCAGATATTCTTGGGATGTCTCAATTATGTCAGTAATTTTTATCAAGATTGTGCTACCGATAGAGGCATATTGAATAAGAGACTTAAGAAAAATCCACCAGAATGGATAGAATTCCATACTAAGGTTGTTCAGAATATTAAAACCAAAGTAAAGTCTCTTCCCATATTGTATCTAGCATATGATAATGCATTCAAAATTGTCAAAACAGATGCTAGTAATATTGGATGGGGAGGAATCCTCAAACAGAGAAATGGTGACACTGGACAAGTTGTTCGGTATGCATCTGGGACTTGGAATGCAGCTGAGCAGGATTATTCCACCATTGAAAAGGAAGTTAAAGTTGCATGGAACTGCATCAGTAAATTTGATGTCTATCTAATAAACAAACAGTTCTTTCTCAGGACTGATGCATCAACCCTTCAGAAAGTTTTAACTAAGGACATCAAAAAGCCGAGAGAGGCTAAATTTGCCAAATGGAAAGCACTCTTTGCTAACTTCGACTTTTAGGTCGAACATATAAAAGGGACCGAGAATTTTCTCTCGGACTTCCTTAGCAGAGAGTACATCTAGCATCAAGATCATATTATGGTCATTGTAACAAAATGGGACCAGAACCAAAAGCAAGAGGTCCTACGCACTATCCCAAACAATCATGACTGGGAAGAATACAAGAAAAACTAGAAGACTACATGGAAACTAAGGAATACAAAAGTACTAGATGCTAATCTGCATGCACATACTGACATGCAGCATCTTGTACTTGAAAGAAAAGTGTATCCAAAAGGAAGCAAATGGATACATGATATGATTTATGAAAAAGCAAAAAGGGAAGCCAGATTTGCAGAAGTAGCTCTGCAACAAGATTTTCATGACATATCTGGCATATGGTATCATGGAGGAGCCCACAGTGCAATATATGAGAAATATTTTTGCATCCATCGTAAAAGAAACCTAACATGGTCTTGGCCTACTCACAATGTTATTATATGGCCAAAAGGATATCCTAAAATTATTTTTCCTAACACAGTTTATGATTTTGCAGGATATAAATAGCTGTGGTGGGATTTTCTTAATGTTGATGATAAAGAAGAGACCCACTATACTAAATTAAAATTCAGTACAATGGGTACTTTTCAAAGAAACCAACAATGTGACTGGTTCCAAGAATGGTGGCGTGATTATGGCCTTAACAAGACGGCAATGACCCAGTCTACCATGAGTCATACTATAGAAATCATTGTGACATATGTTTCGAGCATAATATTGGAGAATTCTTTCACACCATCTATAAAACTGTTAAAGAAATGACAGTTGGAGAATGGTCACCCTTTCATGATGTTAATCATCCTCTCAAAGAGTACATGAGTGGCCATTATGAATGGTTGGTTTTAACCAAAGTAAAGCATCAAATTGTTTTTGGGAAACCAATGATAGTCTGGAGGATTTTTATTAAAGCCCAGGACAAATTAGTGTACAAAAAGTATAGATTCCCTGAGATCATTGTGCTCTAACGGTTCTCATGGGCTTATCTGTTAAAATGCATCCATTAGTGTAATAATGTTGTCCAGTCATAAGGACTTAATTGTGGCCAGCTTTCTCGTGGGATTTGTTGTACAAAAGCATCCACCATGTAAACAGTTGATCCACTAAGATAAATAAATAGGGTTAGCAAATCCTCCCGTAGGATTTACTTTTCTGGACTAGAATCTTTGTGTGGATGTCACCTCAATGTTACCTGAAAGCAATGATTCCTTCCACCTGTCCGATGCTCTACAGGAATGTTTGTCCCCTCTCATTTTGCTATAAATTGAGAGTAAGGCTCATTCGTGGGGCATTGAAATTTGGAGAGTATTAGAGTCTTAGAGATCTGAGAAGCCTGCATATGAGTAAGCTCAGCACTAGTAAGAACCTAAAGTGGCCAGATCTATTAGCAGTCAGTCAAATCTGTACATGAGTCAAGTCTGTATATTCTAAGGTAGAGTCTATTTGTTGCTAGGCAGCCTTCGGTATTGCTTGTTCCTTTGCAAACGTAATAAAGTACGATAAATGCAACGAGTCCATATTTGATAAGGAATCCTCTCTATCATACATCATTTGTAATATGAATCCATTCTGAGAAATAATATGAGTATACATTTCCACATATGAATACCTATGCGCATTTTCATTGTCTGTTGTGATAGTAGTTGTCTTGAAATCTTCATTCGAAGTTCACAGGAAGTTCATTAGGGGTTCACCAAAGGATCAAAGGGACTCCAGACTGTTGTTAGGCGAGGTAGCCATTTGTTGAGGTCGCAGAGCATGAAACATCTGAGTAAGTTCGCACTAAGTTCACCGTTGGTTCACCAGGAGTTGTTTTGTGAAGACGGAAGAAGAGACACAGCAAGGCCAAGAGCCAAAGCAAGCTTGTGACAAAAGCCCCTGCTCTAAAATTGGTATCAGAGCCAGTAACGTTTGGTTCAAGAGGTTGGTTAAAGCCAATTAACAGGTTCCCAACATTGTTTCCAAAATATGTAGCCACATATTCTAAATCTGAGGCTACAGAGAAGATCACTATTGCATCCTTATTTAAGGATGAAGAAGAAGAAAAGAAAGATCCTGACACACAGATATTTCCTATCTATGAACCTCTTGAGAGCAGGTTCAACAAATATCCTGCACCTGATCTAGAAGGCAAAGGAAAGCTTCCAAAAGCTCATACCTTCTTCCCAGAATCTCATAGGGAATGGAACATCGATAATCTAAGCATTGGCTAGATTAGACAGCTAATAGATATGATGTTCACAGAATACAAACTCATGTGTTTAAGGGGGAAAAGTGAAATTGAAGCCTGCAAAACAATTATTCAGTGTTTTGCTGAAATGCTACTCAGGTGGTGGGAAATAGAATCATCTCCAAAATTGTTAGTAAAAATGGAAGCAGAAGTTCTAAAAGATGAAGCTGGAGATGTGATCCATAATCCAAATGGCACTACCATAAGCAACAGGATAGCTGCTTTGACATTTATGATTCTTGAACATTGGTGTGGCAGTGAGACTGAAATTGCAGATAAGAATGAAGTCATTCTTATGAACTTAAAATGCCATAAGATGTCATAGTATGAGGATTTTCATAGAAACTGGATGCAGAGAATTTAAGAAGTAAAGGATTCAAAAAAACTATTGTGGAAACAGGTTTATCTTGCTGCTCTACCATCTAGGTTTGTTGACTATATTAGGTTGCAAGAAGTTTTCCAGTTGCCATTTGAATCTTATATTTTTGTAGTAATGAGTTCTAGGGATATACCTGTAATAGCCTTTTTGGGCTTTTCAGGAGTGGCCTTTGGATGGCTGAGTATATTTTTTGTGATCTTTGTAGGTTTTGAATTTTTGCTTATACTCCTTTTTGGCTCTACTGTAAGTCCATATTTACTGCAAATGGACTTTTTGTCTGCGAGCTTTGAAAGTTTCTCTAGAGATTTATTCACTTTGGATCTTTTGCATAAAATCATGAGAGTCTTTATGATGTGAGCATAAATCTCACCCCAGGTATAAGATTCAAATGGCAACTGGAAAACTTCTTGCAACCTGATATAGTCAACAAACCTGGATGGTAGAGCAGCAAGATAAACCTATTTCCCCAACGTATTTTTTGAATCCTTTACTTCATAGGTTCTCTGCATCCAGTCTCTATGAAAATCCTCATACTCTGAAATCTTATGGCATTTTAAGTTCATAAGAATGACTTCATTCTTATCTGCAATTTCGGTCTCACTGCCACACCAGTGTTCAAGAATCATAGATGTCAAAGCACCTATCATGTTGCTTATGGTAGTGCCATCTGGATTAGGGATTACATCTCCAGCTTCATCTTTCAGAACTTTTGCTTCCAATTTTTCTAACAATTTTGGAGATGATTCTATTTCCCACCACCTGAGTAGTGTTCCAGTAAAACACTGAATAATTGTTTTGCAGGCTTCAATTTCACTTTTCCCCCTTAAACACATGAGTATGTATTCCGTGAACATCATATCTATTAGCTGTCTAATCTGGCCAACGCTTAGATTATCGATTTTCCATTCCCTATGAGATTCTGGGAAGAAGGTGTGAGCTTCTGGAAGCTTGCCTTTGCCTTCTAGATCAAGTGCGGGATATTTGTTGAACCTTATCTCAAGAGGTTCATAGATAGGAAAGATCTGTGAGTCATGATCTTTCTTTTCTTCTTCTTCATCCTTAAATAAGGATGCAATAGTGATTTTCTCTGTAGCCTCAGATTCAGAATATGTGGCTACCTCTTTTGGAAACAATGCCGGAAACCTGTTAATTGGCTTTACGGGATCCTGAATCTTTATGTTCCTTTTGTACAAGAAAGATGTAGGAACTGGTTTGTCTATTTCTATCAGATTGATCTTTTCAACTTTCTTAGTCAAACCAGGTATGAGTGTTTTAGTAGTATCAAGATGATCTACTAACTTGTATTCTACTCCTTCTAATTTTGTTAAAGATTCTCTGGCATATGAACGGACAACAGATAAATTATACTGTACATCATTGAGGCATTTGTTTACCTCATTTATTGACACTTGAACAGTGTCAAATTGTTCTTTTATTTCTTTTGCTTTTGTTGTGTTAATCTCCAGGCCTTTGATGGTTGTATTGGTCCCGTTTATTTGTTCACTGGCTTTCTGGATTCTCCCATCTATGCCTAAAGCATTGTCATCTTTCTGCACCAAAGGAATTTCTTTGGCTACATTCTAATTTTCTCCGATGATAATTCCTCTGTATGGAGGAAATGTAGATGGGGTCTCTATTCTAGTACCATCCAGTGCAGTCCAAGCATGTTTATTAACTAAGGAGGAGGATGAATCAGTTAACACATTCTCAGGGGAAACATTTCTTTTCCATTCATAGAAAGAAATTCATGAATTTGTAATTTCCATATAATGTTTCCAATCCTCGGCTAATTTCTTCTTCTCTTCAATAGTATCGCTTAAGCCAAACTGTTTTGCTTCTGGATTGGTGAACAAGTCCCAATTAAGCATAGCTTTCATCCACTTGGAACTTATTTCTGATTTAAGGCAACCAGACATAAGAGTAAAGAATTTATGCATCTCCATGACTGCAGCCTTTTTACAGTGTTTACGAATAGGACCAAGTCTACAGCCTAGAATCAGACCTTTAGCTTGCTCAAGATATCCTAAACCATACTTGGGTTTGGCTGGTCTCATGACACTAAACATCTCTTTCTATCTAGGATCTTCTCCTTCAAGGGTAATAATCTCATGCATCATTAAAACATGGTCAGACTCTGGATCATATGGAAAAGGAATGTCTGAACATGGATTTATAGAAGTAGAAGGAGGAGCTTGTCCCGTTCTGGGGTGGTGATTTTCATGTATAACAAATTCGGCAAGCATACATAAATTTACAACAGCTTTACATTCTGGACATGTAACTTCTAGAGAATTGAAGTTAACAATCTGAGCAAACTCAAAAAGAGAAATATGTTTACAAGAAGTGGAGCTAGAACATGCGGTATCAACAATGGAAGGATATATGTAATATTTCGAACTCTTGCAGGCTTTTTCAATACCTCTGTAATCAATGGTAGATCTTCTGGGAAAATGCAAAACTGCAGAAGATTGTCTTTCTTTGATATCAGCAGAGGTTATTCTTTTTGGAACAGGAGGCTTGGGATTATTGACTACCCAGTGTTCAGGAAAAGTGAGGTCTTCCCATCCGATAGTTTGATGTTCTTTTTTTTATTCTTTGAATCAGTAAGAACAACACTTTCTTTAGAATCACGACTAGGGGTATGTTTTATGGCTGGCCATAAGGTATTAGTATGCCGAAAGAATCCCTTGGACTGTATAGCTATGTTATGTCTTTTTTTATGCATGTTAAACCCTGAGGTTCGAATCTGCAATTTCAAGATCTGAGCTATGGTCTCATCGAAGACATAAACTGAGAAGTTAGGATAATAGTCAAAATATACGGGGCCATGAGACAAAGGGGCAACTATACCTCTAATCAAAGAATCAATATATTTGTTGTGTGTAAGATCATGGACCGTGGCCAACACAAAAGTATTCCACCCTTGATGAGTTAATGGGTTGATTCCAATTCTGATGCATCCTAAATGCAAATATTTTGTCTTCAAACTCTTAGCCTCAGCTTGAAGAGTTTTTGGATCCAATAAGGAAATGGATTGGATAATATCAGAGTTCTTCTGGATCTGATTAATAGATTCCTTAATACTAATTCTAGTAGTGGCTTTTAAATGAAACATAGATAAGTCATTATAAACTTTAGAGCTAGAGATAGCAGGTAATTGCCAGCAAGCAGAGGGTTGTGGCTCTTCATATTCAAGTTCTGCTTGATTTAAGACTCAGCTAGAACTTGATGCAAACATGTCCCTAAGAGGGCTTTCTTCTGCTAATGACTCTTTGTCTTCTAATACATAGAAGGAAATAGACTTCCTGAATGAATCCATTAATATGAGTGATCATTAGAATACCAACCTCTTGAACTAGACGTTATTGGCTCTGATACCAATTTTAGAGCAGGGGCTTCTGTCACAAGCTTGCTTTGACTCTTGGCCTTGTTGTGTCTCTTCATCTGTCTTCACACAACAACTCCTGGTGAACCAGTGGTGAACTTAATGCGAACCTACTCATATCTTTCACACTCTGTGACCTCAACAAATGGCTACTTTACCTAACAACGTTCTAGCATCCCTTCAATCCTTTGGTGAACCCCTAATGAACTTCCTGTGAACTTCAAATGAAGATTGCAAGACAACTACTACTACACCAGACAATGAAAATGCGCACAGGTATTCAGATGCGAAAATGTATAATCATATTATTTCTCAGAATGGATTCATATTACAAATGATGTATGATAGAGAGGATTCCTTATCAGATATGGACTAGCATTGCATTTATCAGACTTTATGCCATTCACAAAGGAACAAGCAATACCGAAGGCTGCCTGGAAATAGATAGACTCTGCCTCAGAATATACAGACTTAACTCATATACAGACTTGACTGACTGCTAATAGATCTGACCACTTTAGTTTCTTACTAGTGCCGAGCACACTGATATTCAGACTTCTCAAATCTCTAATACTCGCTAAGACTCTAAGACTCTCCAAATGCCAATGCCTCACGAATGAGCCTTACCCTCAATTTATAGCAAAATGAGAGGGGAAAAACATTCCTGTAGAGCATCAGACAGGTGGAAGGAATCATTGCTTTCAGGTAACACCAAGTTGACATATGCACAAAGATTCCAGTCTAGAAAAGTAAATCCTATGGGAGGATCTGCTAACCCTATTTATTTATCTTAGCAGATCAACTGTCTACATAGTGTATGCTTTTGTACAGCAAATCCCACGAGAAAGCTGGCCACAATTAATTCCTTGTGACTGGAAAACATTATTACACTAATGGATTCTTTTTAACGGATAAGCCCATGAGAACCGTCAGAATACAGTGATCTCAGGGAATCTATACTTTTTGTACACTAATTCGTCCCAGCCTTTAATAAAAATCCTCCGGACTATCATTGGTTTCCCCAGAACAATTTGATGCTTTACTTTGGTTAAAACTAACCATTGATAATGGCCACTCATGTATTCTTTGAGAGAATGATTGACATCATGAAAAGGTGACCATTCTCCAACTCTCATTTCATTAACAGTTTTATAAATGGTGTGAAAGCATTCTTCAATATTATGCTCGAAACATATGTCACAATGATTTTTGCAGTGTGACTCATGGTAGATTGGGTCCATTGTCGTCCTGTTAATGCCATAATCATGCCATCATTCATGGAACCAGTCACATTGTTAGTTTCTTTGAAAAGTACCCGTTGTACTAAATTTTAGTTTAGTATAGTGGGTCTCTTCTTTATCATCAACATTAAGAAAATCCCACCACAACTGTTTATATCCTACAAAATCATAAGCTGTGTCAGGAAAAATAATTTTAGGATCTCCTTTTGGCCATATAGCAACATTGTGAGTAGGCCAAGACCATGTTAGGTTACTGGTATGATGGATGCAGAAATATTTCTAATATATTCCACTGCGAGCTCCTCCATGAAACCATATGTCAGATATGTCATGAAAATCTTGTTGCAGAGCTACTTCTACAAATCTGGCTTCCCTTTTTTATTTTTCATAAATCAAATCATGTATCAATTTGCTTCCTTTTGGATACACTTTTCTTTCAAGTACAGGATGCTCGATTTTAGTATGTGCTTGCAGATTAGCATCTAGTACTTTTTTATTCCTTAGTTGCCATGTAGGCTTCCAGTTTTTCTTGTATTCTTCCTAGTCCTGATTATATGGGATAGTACGTAGGACCTCTTGCTTTTGGTTCTAGTCCCATTCTGTTACAATGACCATAATATGATCTTGATGCTATATGTACTCTCTGCTAAGGAAGTCCAGGAGACAATTCTCGGTCCCTTTTATATGTTCGACCTGAAAGTCGAAGTTAGCAAAGAGCGCTTGCCATCTTGCAACTTTAGCCTCTCCTGGCTTTTTGATGTCCTTAGCTAAAACTTTTTGAAGGGTTGATGCATCAGTCCTGAGCAAGAATTGTTTGTTTATTAGATACACATCAAATTTACTGATGCAGTTCCACACAGCTTTAACTTCCTTTCCAAAGGTGGAATAATTCTGCTCAACTACATTCCAAGTCCCAGATGCATACTAAAAAACTTGTTTAGTGTCACCATTTCTCTGTTTGAGGATTCCTCCCCATCCAATATTACTAGAATCTGTTTCGACAATTTTGAATGCATTATCATTTGCTACATACAATATGGGAAGAGACTTTACTTTAGCTTTAATATTCTGAACAACCTTAGTATGGAATTATGTCCATTATGGTGGATTTTTCTTAAGTCTCTTATTCAACACGCTTCTATCGGTAGCACAATCTTGATAAAAATTACTGACATAATTGAGACATCCCAAGAATCTCTGCAACTGATTCTTGTTTGTAATAACATCAAGGATTTGTCAGCAAATTCTAGCGCATGTTTCTGTAGAGCAATTTGGCCATTGAAGATGGTATGGCCAAGAAACTTGATAGTAGTATGGAAGACTTCTATATTCTTTTTACTCAAAACAAGACCATTATGCTTGACTAACTGTTTGAAAGTATGCACATGCTTAAAATGATCTTGGATGTTCTTAGAAAAACTCAGAACATCATCTATATATACTATAAGCCAATCAAAGTATGGCTTGAAGATTTTTTCCATTACCTTTTGAAATTTAGATGGTACATTCTTCAATCCAAAAGGCATGACATTCCACTCATAGTGTCTTGCTGGAATGCTCAAAGTAGATTTGAACTTGTATTTTTCTGCAATGGCAACTTGCCATAATCCTGCTTTCAAATCAAACTTATAAAAAAAAATTGCTCCAGCTATCCTACTTATCAAATCACGTTTATGAGGTATAGGATAGGTATCATCTGCAAGAACAAAATTCAAAGGTTTAAAATTTATTACTAGCCTTGGAATGCCTCTGATTTGTTTGGCTCTCTTGTTGAAGTAGAATCCATAACAGTTCCAGGGTGTTAGATTCTCTGATGAGCTTTCTGTCTAGGAGCTGCTTGATCTCTTTCTCACAAAGATCTCTATAATCCTTACTCATCGGAATGGCTCTGCTTTTACAAGGTCTCCTTGTGTATCCTTCTTTGTGTGGGATTTCCACTGTATGATGCTTCATGTGCCAGAATGCATTTGTTTCTTCAGAGCAGCATTCATCTTCAATTTTCTTTTTTAAATCCTCAATCTTCCTTTTTACCTGAGGATCTTTAAGCTGTTCTTCAACTCTAAGTGTAGACTTCAGAACCTTTAGATCTGACAAGCTAGCTTCTGCTCTATCCAGATTTTGGATAGTTTGGACCATTGAAGAAATTCAAGGATTCGAGATATATGGAAATTCAATCCTCTTTGTTGTTCCTCTTGAAGTAGGAACATATATAAAATAACCAGCTTTATTATCTTTCAATCTTGTTGACCCATGTGGCTCAACAACTTCTAGGAAGATATTTCCTAGAATGCAGTCAACTGGGATATCTGCAACTGCAAACTTCATATTGATGTAGTGATGTTCAAAATAGATAGATGCCTTAGGCACCTCATATTTGAGCATTTTATTTCCCAATCCCACTCCATCCCTTTTTGCAGAGACCCAATATTTGGCTGGTGTGATTTTCTTATTGAGGATGTTTACATCAGCTCCTGAATCAAGGAGTGTTGTAAGTTCAAACATTTCTCCTTTGATGCAGATGTTCACCTTGACATGGCGTTGCTGATAGGAGATTGCCAGGAGTCTCATTTCTTTGAATCCATATACAAGGTCTTTGACACCTTCAACAACTTCAAGATTCGGATTGCTGGTGTATTGTGTGGTATCCCGTGGATGAGCACCTTCTTCTTCTTCTTTTTCTACAACCTACTTTCCTTTCATTATTTCTGCAATCTAAGATTTTAGAACAGAGATCTCGTTCTTGATACTGTGAATCTCTCTACTCATTTTCCCCAAGGTGAGAAATCGCACTTTATCTGGTTTTTCTTGATGTCTTTGAAAAGGTCTAGTGTTTCTATCGAAAGAAGCATCAACAAACAATGGCTTCTTACTTGAGCTCCTGGAATTACTGGATCTGAGTTGGTCCATGAAGGCTTCAGTTAGCTGATTCTTCAAATCATCGTATTTCGTTGCTCGAATTTGAGATAAGATTTTTATCTCATCTTCTTCTGTGGTAGCCATTAAGATCTTTTCCTTCTGAGGTCTAAAGTTAAATTCTTCAGAAATGGATTCACTATATGATTCGGAATTAGAATCATAATTTATCTGACAAGCACATTCTTCAAATCTTGGGCAAGAACGAGAAGTAGCTTCTGAGTCTAAACATTCTTTCATGTGTGCTTGTAAATCTTCATGAGATTAAGAACTAAAAGAATCAAAAGATGATTCGTCAAATTGGTGCTATTGGAGTTGGTCTCTGATTACAAAATTCTGGCAGCATTTTGTTTTGTGAGAAAGGGAACCGCTTTCATGCATTGTATGGGTCCTTGTCCTTCTTGTTTGACATTTTTCCCCCTTTGAACAAAGGCTTGAGATTTATTGCCTCTGTTTTGTTTAGACTCTTCTCCTTCTGGACATCTTGAAGATGTGTGTCTAGCATTTCGACATAGCCAGCAAGTCAGGTTGTTCCATTTCTCCTGTTTAGATGTATGGAGATGGATGTCAAAAGGTCTATGGTAATGAATTCTGTTCTTGTAGATGACACCTATCCTATACGTCATAAAGGTGATTTGATAAGTAGGATAGCCGGAGCAAAAAAAAATTCTAAGTATAATTTGAAAGCAGGATTCTGGCAAGTTGCCATTGCAGAAAAAGACAAGTTCAAGACCACTTTCAGCATTCCAATAGGCCACTACAAGTGAAATGTCATTCCTTTTGGATTGAAGTATGCACCATCTAAATTTCAGAAGGTAAGGAACAAAATCTTCAAGCCATACTTTGATTGGCTTATAGTATATATAGATGATGTTCTGATTTTTTCTAAGAACATCCAAGATCATTTTAAGCATGTGTATACTTTCAAACAGTTCGTCAAGCATAATGGTCTTGTTTTGAGCAAAAAGGAGATAGAAGTCTTCCAAAATACTATCAAGTTTCTTGGCCATACCATCTTCAATAGCCAAATTGCTCTACACAAACATGCACTAGAATTTGCTGACAAATTTCTTGATGTTATTATAGACAAGAATCAGTTGTAGAGATTCTTGGGATGTCTCAATTATGTCAATAATTTTTATCAAGATTTTGCTATCGATAGAAGCGTGTTGAATAAGATACTTAAGAAAAATCCACCATAATGGACATAATTCCATACTAAGGTTGTTCAGAATATTAAAGCCAAAGTAAAGTCTCTTCCTATATTGTATGTAGCAAATGATAATGCATTCAAAATTGTATAAACAGATGCTAGTAATATTGGATGGGGAGGAATCGTCAAATAGAGAAATGGTGACACTGAACAAGTTGTTCAATACGCATCTAGGACTTGGAATGCAACTGAGGAGAATTATTCCACCATTGGAAAGGAAGTTAAAGCTATGTGGAACTACATCAATAAATTTGATGTTTATCTAATAAACAAACCGTTCTTGCTCAGGACTGATGCATCAACCCTTCAGAAAGTTTTAACTAAGGACATCAAAAATCCAGGAGAGGCTAAATTTGCGAGATGGCAAGCACTCTTTGCTAACTTCAAATTTCAGGTCAAACATATAAAAGGGACCGAGAATTGTCTCCCAGACTTCCTTAGTAGAGAGTACATCCAGCATCAAGATCATATTATGGTCATTGTAACAGATGGGACCAGAACCAAAAGCAAGAAGTCCTACGCACTATCCCAGACAATCAGGATTGGGAAAAATACAAGAAAAATTGGAAGCCTACATGGCAACTGAGGAATACAAAAGTACTAGATGCTAATCTGCAAGCACATACTGACACATCTGTTGTATGTTCATATGCCATAAAATCTTTAACAAAATTAGAAGGAGTAGAAGACAAGTTAGTAGATCATCTTGATACTACTAAAACACTCATATCTTATTTGACTGAGAAAGTTGAAAAGATCAGTCTGACAAAAACAGACACACCAGTTCCTACATCTTTCTTATACAAAAGGAACATAAAGATTCAGGATCCTGTAAAGCCAATTAATAGGTTTTCAGCATTGTTTCCAAAAGAGGTAGCCACATATTCTGAATCTAAGGCTATAGAGAAGATCATTATTGCATCCTTATTTAAGGATGAAGAAGAAGAAAAGAAAGATCTTGACTCACATATCTTTCCTATCTATGAACCTCTTGAGAGTAGGTTCAACAAATATCCTGCACCTGATCTAGAAGGCAAAGGCAAGCTTCCATAAGCTAACACCTTCTTCCCAAAATCTCATAGGGAATGGAACATCGATAATTTGAGCATTGGTTAGATTAGACAGCTAATAGATATGATGTTCATAGAATACAAACTCATGTGTTTAAGGGGGAAAAGTGAAATTGAAGCCTGAAAAACAATTATTCAGTGATTTACTGGAATGCTACTTAGGTGGTGGGAAACAGAATCATCTCCAAAATTGTTGGCAAAAATGGAAGCAGAAGTTATGAAAGATGAAGCTGGAGATATGATCCATAATCCATATGGCACTACCATAAGCAACATGATAGATGCTTTGACATCTATGATTCTTGAACACTGGTGTGGCAGTGAGACTGAAATTGCAGATAAGAATGAAGTCATTCTTATGAACTTAAAATTCCATAAGATGTCACAGTATGAGGATTTTCATAGAGACTGGATGTAGAGAATTTATGAAGTAAAGGATTCAAAAAATCTGTTGTGGAAACAGGTTTATCTTGCTGCTCTACCATCCAAGTTTGTTGACTATATCAAGTTGCAAGAAGTTTTCCAATTGCCATTTGAATCTTATACCTGGTGCGAGATTTATGCTCACATCACAAAGACTCTGGTGAGTTTACGCACAAGATCAAAAGTGAATAAATCTCTGGAGAAACTTCCAAAGCTCGCAGACAAAAAGTCCATCTGCAGCAAATATGGACTTACAGTAGATGACCCTTTGGTCAAACGGAGGAAAGCAAAGAAAAGAGCCAAAAAGGAGTATAAGCAGAAATTAAGAAGCTACAAAGATCGCAGAAAATATACTCAACCATCCAAAGGTTGCTCCTCAAAAGCTCAAAAATGCTATTACAGGTATATCCCCAGAACTCATTACTATAGACCTTCTGACATCCATATCCATACATCTAAACAGGAGAAATGGAACAGCTTGACTTGCTGCCTGTGTGGAAAAATTGGACACACATCTTCAAGATGTCCAGAAGGAGAAGAGTCTAAACAGAACAAAGGCAAGAAATCTCAAGCCTTTGTTCAAAGGGTGGAAAATTTCAAACAAGAAGGACAAGGATCCATACAATGCATGAAATGTGGTTCCCGTTCTCATAAAATAGAACGCTACTAGTATGTTGTAATCAGAGACCAGCTCTAGCAGCACCAATTTGAAGAATCATCTTTTGATTCTTTTAGTTCTTCATCTCATGAAGATTTACAAGCACACATGCAAGAATATTTAGACTCAGAAGGTACATCTTCTCCTTTCCCAAGATCTAAAGAATGTGCTTGTCAGATAAATTATGATTCTGATTCAGAATCATACAATGAATCTAGTTCTGAAGAATTTAACTTCAAACCTCAGAAAGAGAAGATCTTAATGTCTACCACAGAAGAAGATGAGATAAAAATATTATCTCAAATTCGAGCAATGGAAGACGGTGTTGTGAAGAATCAACTAGCTAAAGCCTTCATGGACCAACCTAGATCCAGTACTTCTAGGAGCTCAGGTAAGAATCCATTGTTTGTTGATGCTTCTTTTGACAGAAACAGTAGATCTTTTCAAAGACATCAAGAAAAACCAAATAAAGTGCGATCTCTCACCTTGGGTGAAGTGAGTAGAGAGATTCACAGTATCAAGACTGAGATCTCTGTTCTAAAATCTCAGATTGCAAAGATAAAGAAAGGAAAGTAGGTGGTAGAAAAAGAAGAAGAAGAAGGTGCTCATCCATGGGATACCACACAATGCACCAGCAATCTAAATCTTGAAGTTGTTGAAGGTGTCAAAGACCATGTATATGGATTCAAAGAAATGAGACTCCTGGCCATATCCTATCAGCAACACCATGTCAAGGTGAACATCTGCATCAAAGGAGAAATGTTTGAACTTATAGCACTCCTCGATTCAGGAGCTAATGTAAACAACCTTAATAAGAAAATCACACCAACCAAATATTGGGTCTCTGCAAAAATGGATGTAGTGGGATTGGGCAATAAAACATTCAAATATGAGGTGCCTAAGGCATCTATCTGTTTTGAACATCACTGTATCAATCTGAAGTTTGCAGTTGCAGATATCCCAGTCGAATTCTACTCAATGGCCTCTACTCAATGGAACATGACATTCTACTCAATGGCACATTTTTTCAGGGACAATTTTAAACATGTAGATGATTTTTATCTTTTTTTTTTCTATTTATAATTGCACAAAGAATGATGTAGCATTACAATGTAAATTTTGTTTTTATTAAATTTATTTTAATAAAATATTTACATAATTTTAATTTTTATTTAGAGGATGTATAAAATATGATGATTTATTAAGTTCAAAATTATATTAGATTTATTTTAATTCTAAATCTGCCAAGGGTTGAGAGGGAATAAATCTCTCGAGGTGTAAATTTCTTTTTGAGTGCAAAACTTGAGAAAAGGTTCACACTTCAAGAAATTTGATCCCTCTTGGCCTTGATAGATCTAGGGTTAAGATAGATCTAGGTTGGTTTTAGTTGTAATGTCACATCCCACATTTACCCACTTTCACCGGCCTGTTGGGGTAAACATGAGCAGAGGGCTATTATGACATGACTCAACCTCCTAAATCACCTTAAGGAAATGGACTCAAAAATCCAAGCCCTTACTGACTTCCCTCAGGTGCTACAGAACACCCAAGAGCTAGACAACCCTTCCAGGTCCGCAAACCATGAGTTAACTTTATTTTTTTACTGATCTGGACTCCCAAACCCTGGCATAACACTGCCCAAATTTGACTATAACCCTCCAGTATCATGCATGAGTCTACAAGGGATCGACTGCAGTGTTTTTTACCTAGTTTTGTGTGAGCGACCGCAAGATCTATGCCACTTTTTCAGGGCTAGGAGCCATGCCTCTACCCATAACTTAATGAAAGTTTCCAGAATGATGAATGACACATAGAACAAGCCTTTAACATAAAACTTAGGCAAGTACTTGACCTTGTCTGGTCTAACCATGACAATCATTCTATCAAACACATGATTATGAAATCTATAGGTCATGAACATGTATATGAACATAGAGATCTAAAGCTTATCTAAGGTTTACCAAGAAGGATTAATGCTCGCTCACAATAACTGCAATAACATTTATTAGGCCATTCATTCAATAACTATTCATTTACAAGTGAAACCATGTTAAGACCCATAACCTAAATATGTCATAAAACCATACTTATAACCAACATATAACCAGATAAATAACAAGGATAGAACAACCATTAAAGCCACATAATATCAAGTATAATTACTCATGAATTACAAGAGAAACTTAGCTCTTATTGATCATATGCAAAACCAACTAAGTCAGGGACTTCCACATACCACCCGACCATATATTGGGTTGAACCAAATCTTTCTTTCAGCCAATCACGCGTGTTCCATATTCCAAGCATGAATGTGGGATCTCATCGGATAAATCAATGCATAAAAAACCAAGGGAATCTAGAGGTTCACCACCTCCACCCTCACACTACTATGATATGACCTAAACTGGCCCCGAGATCACAAAACCAAACCAAGCTTGGATGCCTCAAAATTCCTTCACCATCCCTTGAGTAATTTTCTCATCTCTACTGATCTTTTTAGGGCTTCCCGGAGTAAACCATCTCCACCCACAACCCTTGGGATTTTCCTGAGACCACCTCACATGGATCCAAAACCTTCTGGTAATCTAAATCTTAGCCAAGAATGAATTCCAACACACCATGGATATATGGAAATGGCAAGGCAAGGTTGAAACCACCATCAAACTAGGTAGAACTAAATGTTTGTTGAGATGGTAGAGATTGTTAATAATGTAAATGATGAAATAAAAATTTTGAATGCAAATTAACAATGTAACAATGTTGAATGATAGGAAATGCGAATAATAAGAATGTAGTCACTTACAAATAGCCTTCATTGTGATCATTTCTATTGTTCGTAGTGTTACACCTATTAGTTTTGTCATATTTTCATATTGATCATATGAAAAGGGTGGTTGCAATTGTAGACCATTCATAGATTTAACTCGAGCTATTGTAGCAAACATCATACCTTGTCTCTCTTGTGTTGATTTTGCAAGTGCAATATAGACAAGTGTTGAAAATTAGGAATTAAATTGTAATTCCACATCTCATGACAACTCATAATAGTTAAATAAGTTAATTTGACTTAGTTGGCTCAGTTAATTTGAGTTGAGGGTCTAACTAGAGTCATGTAGAGTGTCTCCTACTTTATAGGAGCCTTGGGTGAGTTTATTTTGAGTTGTAATTATTTAATTCATTTTAACTGAGTTAAATTCATTTAAACTAGTTCCAATTAATGGAGGAAGTAGTGGGAGATCCAGTAGTGGGATGGAACCAACACTGATCAACCAATAAACCAAAGATTCACTCATAATTAACTCATGCATGTCTGATCAGAGAAAGGCCTAGTTGAGATTGGAGTTCAGGGACAGTGTACTATCGATTGTATAATCATCTGAATTCGATAGGTGGTGCATGAAATTAGAGGAAGGCCTATGAGGATTGCACAATTCATAATTGTGGGATTTCCCAATTAAATATGGGCTAATTCTGAAGGAAACTACACAAGGAAGTAGGAGCTTGGTAGGTAGCAGAATTGGCTACGTATTGGCTTGAGCTTGTCTGGGAAGTAGTGAGACAAATAGAAATAGTGCAAAGCTTTCTCTAAGTTAAGCAAATAATTGTAATCTTCTCATGTTTTTTTATTAATTCAATATATAGGTGATGGGGTTTTTTATCTGTGGCTTTCCCCGGAAAATTATTGTGTTATGTGTGATTAAATTCCTTCTTTTTTATGCTTTGTGATTTCATCGATCGTTTATTTTTCTGCTGATGAGTAGAGTAGATTAAGGTAAATTGTTTTAGCGTATTACAATTTGCACTTTGAATTTACAAGGAATTTCTACATGGTATCAGAGTTGAAATCACTATAAAAGAGGACAATACGAGTTTGTCATTTGCATGAGAAATCAAATTTTTAGTATCATACTTCATAGCTAGCAGGATGTAGTTCTACGGATTGAGACTCGAATATGCCCTTAAGGGTAGTTTGAACTATATTTCTTGGAAGGCCAAGATGGAAGAAATGTTGGAAGACAACAGGCTTAAGGAATTTATAGAAAAATATATTCCTAAGCTAGCTTATGCTAAGGATTTAGCAGAGTGGAGAAAGTGTGTGGCAAAGGTGAGAAGGATTATCCTAGAATGGATTTGAAATCATATTGTCTCAAACCTCCATGGTAAGGAAACTCCATTTAAAATGTGGAAGGCTTTGAGAGACCTGTTTCAAAATATCAATGACCATAGGATGCTGACACTGAAGGACAACCTCAGAAATATCAAGATGGATAAGGGAAACACAATACCGAAGTATTTGACCAAGTTCACCCAATGTCAGGATGAGCTTGGAAGTTTCAGTGTGAGCGATTGTGGTCCAACTTGGTACAAGAAGAGATTTGACAGAATACCAGAGATGGATCCCCATCCAAGCATGATGTTGAGGATAATTTGGCCTTAGCTGGAAAGGTGAAGAAAGGGAAGGGGAAGTCATCCCATTCCAAATTAAATTCCAGTCAGGGTAGCAAGAAGAAGGAAATATCGAAGATTAAATGTTTTCACCGTCACGAGTTGGTACACTATGCCATAAAGTGTCCACACAATAAGGCCGATAAGAAGCCCTCAAGAGGAGCGACAGGTGAACCTCTTACTTCATAACTCAAACTATATTTCACCCCCATCGCTTGCATAGTGATATCAGTGATGGGTAGTGTGTGGTAGCTGGATAGTGGAGCCTCATTCCATATGACCGACAACAATGAGTTCTTTAATGAATTGGAGGAGAAGGACCTCCAAATTAAATCGAAATGGGAGATGATGGAAGGTGTAGCACAACTGACATCGGTAATCTTACCTTTCAGAGGGAATCTGGTTCTCCTCTCATGTTAAAAGATGTCATGTATGTTTTGGGTTTGAAGAAGAATTTGGTTTCAGTTTCCATGTTGGAGGATTGTGTGTATGATGTGATATTTAACAAAGGAAAGGCTTTCCTTTGTCACATAGCCTCAGGACAGGTGAAGCAGATCGGGGTTTGGGTGAAGAACCTCTACAAATTGGATGTAGAATACTACGTTGCTTTGAGCACAAAATAAGAGAAGGTGTAGAGCCGAGACATCAGTGGGTTTTGGCATAGAATATTGGGTCACTTGCACCATGGAGCTTTGAAGATCACACAACCCAAGGGTACACTAGAGCAAAGAGACACATGCAAAGGGTGTACATTTGGGAAGTACACTAAAGCTTCAAATTTTCAGGATAAATACATTCAAGTGCAAGCGATCCTTGATAAAGTTCACTTAGATATGTGTGGACCGTTCTCAACAGCATCCACGGCAAACCATAGGTATTATGTAATATTTGTTGATAATTTTCTCGTAAGTGCTATATTTTTTTCATGCAAAAGAAAGATCATGTGTTCACTAAATTTTGTGAATTTAAAGCATTTGTCGAGAAAGATACTGGCAGGAAAGTTAAAGCTCTCAGAAGTGATAATGCTGGATATTATATGTCGAATGAATTTGAGAAATTATATGTTGTAGAAGGCATTCAACGGGAGTTAATAACACCTCATAACCCACAGCAGAATTGGGTGGTTGAAAGGAAGAACAAAAATATCGTGGGGGTTGCACAGGAAATGTTACATTGAAGGGTGTGGAGCCTGGTTATCTTCTTTATTTAAAGGTATCATCGCGTTGGACCCCAGTTTGCAATAGGGCAGAAATGTCACCCATTTGATCGTCATCAAGGGAGTCCCTGGGGGCGACAACGATTTTATGAGCTCCCCCTGGTGAGTGTTCGGGGGCAGTGCCCCCAAAGATAAAAATAGATGTCAAATTGTCTTATAAAATATTGTAATTACGTATTCAATCTGAGTAGTTCATTAGGCAGATGATCTGACAGTAGAATTTATGTTTAATTTAGGGTTCTTTTTTTTCATACAAGGAAAGCCCTCACTATATATGAGGGAATTGTATTGTGGTTTTGTATAGGTGTGTATTTTGAGCGAGAAATGGAGAGGAGACTATGTGAGAGTGAAAAGGAAATTACAATAGATTTGTTTTAGGTTGTATCTCTTCATTTTGTTGTATAATATAAAGGAAGGATTGGTTGTTTCTCCATGGATGTAGCCCAAATTATGTGAACCACGTATATCTTTTTCTCCCTTGTTTAATGCATTTTCTATGTTTGTGTTTATGCAATATTTTATGTGTTCCATTGCTCTGTAATATATAATTTTCTAACAACTGGTATCAAAGTCGAAGGTCTATTTGGCTGTTAAACTCACAGGAGAGAAGGGATATTGGTTTGAGTGGGAGCATTGGCAGAATATGGTAGGTTTAGGGTCGAGAAATTTAACGGACAAAACTGCCTGCTATGGAAGTTGTAGATGGAAGATTATCTGTATCAGAAAGATTTGTACCTACTATTGAGCGAAAAGACAAAGAAGTCGACGAGTATGAAAAACACAGAATGGGAGCTTCTTGAAAAAAAGGCACTTGTAACAATACGGTTGTTCCTAGTGGCATCGGTGGCCTTTAATATTTCATAGGAAACGACAACAAAGGTTTTAATGACAAAATTAGCCAATATATATGAAAAAACCTTGGCCTCAAACAAGGTATTTCTTATGAAGAGTTTATTTAATATGAAGATGTCAAAAGGTGGATTTGTTATTGATCATCTAAATGAATTTAATATGGTTACCAATCAGTTAAGTTATCTAGGGGTAAATTTTGATGATGAAGTTAGGGATCTGTTATTTCTATGCTCATTTCCAGATAGTTGGAATGGTTTAGTTATGGCCATTAGTAACTTTGTCTCTGGATCTAGTACTTTAAAGTTTTATGATGTTTTTGGTGCCATTCTTAGCAAGGAAATGCGACAAAAAAGTTGTGGTGAGACATCAGTTAATGCTTTGACTACAGAAGCTAGCGGAAGAAAAATGGAAAGAGGAAAGAATGCATGATATTGTAGTAATTCAAGGAAAGGCATATCCAAGTCTAGATTGGGGATAGTTTCCTACAAATGCGGGAAGAAAGGACACTTGAAGAAAGATTGTAAGCCTTGGAAGGGAAAAGAAGGAGACACGCATCAAGAAAACAATCATGAAGTGAATGTGAGAGGTGATGTGTTTCAAGATGCTTTGATTATTTCTTTAGAACATATTATTGATGTCTGGGTGGTAGATTCAGGGTCCTCATTCCATGCCACACCTCATAGGAAAAAATTTCATGATTATGTTCAAGGAGATTTTGGATAGGTTTGTCTGGGTGATGATAAACCCTATAAGATAAGTGGAATGGGTAAAGTTTTCATAAAACAATAGAATGGAAACCAATGGATATTGAAGGACGTAGGGAATGTTACAGATCTGAAGAAAAATGTAATTTCAACAGGGCAGTTGGGAGGTGAAGGTTGTGTAACTAATTTTATAAATAAAACCTGGAAGGTCACTAAAGGAGCACTGGGAATAACAAAAGGAGAAAAGGTTGGTACATTATATTTATGCAACAATATTTATAATTTTGTTAATTCTTTAACCTCCATGGGAGTAGATACAACATTGTGGCATCATAGGCTCGAGCACATGATTAAAGGGGATGCAAATTCTCCACTCAAGAAATTTGTTTCTAGGTTTGAAGCATGTTGATCTGGATTTCTGTGAGAATTGTGTTTATGGAAAACAGAAGAGAGTCAGATTTCTCAGACTTAGGAAAGAAAATAAGAGAGAGAAATTAGAGCTTGTATAAACAAATGTATAGGGATGTTCTCAGGCATCATCTCTCAGTGGCTCTCACTATTATGTTACTTTTATTTATGGTGAAACTAGGAAAACCTAGATTTATTGTATTCAGAATAAATATGGTGAATTTGATACTTTCAAGAAATGGAAAGCTTTGGTTGAAAAGGAGTTAGAAAAGAAGTTGAAGAGTCTTAGATCAGAAAATGGAGGATAAAATTGCAGAAAAAAGTTTGATAAGTATTGTCCAGATCATGGAATTCGCAGAGAGAAGACAGTTCCAGGAACACCATAGAAAAATAGTGTGTCAGAAAGGATGAACATGACAATCATGGAGTGTGCAAGGTACATGAGATTGCATGCAGGTTTGCCTTTATAATTTTGGGTAGATGTTGTAGATACTATTGTTTATCTAATAAACAGAGTGCCTTCAAGTTCCTTGGATGTTGGTATTACAGGGGAGGCATGGAGAGGTAAAAAGGTAAACTACTTATTTTTAAAGACTTTCGGTTGTGAATCCTTTTTCCACATTAATAAAGAAAATAGAACAAAGCTTGAGGAAAAATCAAAGAAATGCACCTTTATTAGATATGGTGTTAATGATTTAGGTTATTGCTTTTATGATTATGAAAATTACAAAATCATTAGGACTAGAGATGTCATATTCAATGGAAGGGTCGTGTATAAGGATCAAATGTAGGGAAAGAAACAAGAAAAAGAAAATAGAAAATACAAAGTGCTTGATGAGATCACATAAAAAGTAAAGGTGTTTGAAAGTTATAATGATCAACATCCACAACAACAACAACAATAGGCACCTCAAACACCTGAAAGTGGTGTTAGAAGATCTACGAAGATAAGTAGAACCCATGAATGATACTCTCCTTCTTTATACTATGTATTGTTGACTGATTCTGGTGAACCAAAATTTTATGAAGAAGCAATGTAGGTAGAAACCAAGAAGAAGTGGGAGCTAGCCATGAAAGAAGAGAAGGAATCCTTGGTACATAATCAAACCTAGGACTATGTCAAATTGCCTGCAAGTAAAACAACATTGCAGAATAAATGGGTTTACATATTGAAGGAAGAAGGTGGAGGTAGAAAAAGGTATAAATATAGACTTGTGGTGAAGGGATTTGGACAGAAAAAAGGTATAGACTTTGATAAAATATTTTCTCATGTTGTTAAAATGACTTCAATCACAACTATTTTAAGTCTAGTAGCAACAAGATATTTGCATCTTGAGCAGTTAGATGTAAAGGCAACCTTTATCCATGGGGATTTGGAAGAAGATATCTATATGCAGCAGCCCCAAGGATATAAGGTGAAAAGCAAGGAGAATCTAGTGTGTAGATTGAATAATAACTTGTATAGCTTAAAATAGGCTCCAAGGCAGTGGTATCTAAGATTTTATAGGTTTATGTCTAAACAAGGTTATACTAGATGTCACTCTGATCATTATGTTTATCTCAAAAGGAAAAATGATGGTAGTTATATTATATTGTTATTGTATGTAGATGACATACTTGTTGCAGGGTCTAATATGCAGGAAATAAATCTGCTCAAAGGAAAATTGGCAAACTCATTTGCAATTAAGGGTTTAGGTGTTGAAAAACAAATCCTTGGCATGAGAATAACTAGAGACAAGAAAAATCACAAATTAACATTGTCTCAAAGTGAGTACATACAAAAGGTGTTGGAAAGATTTAATATGCAGAATGCAAAACCAGTTACTACACCTTTGGATAACCATTTCAAAGTAAGTAAGGATATGTGTCCCAAGGCTCACGAAGAAATGAATTATATGTCTAAAGTTCCATATGCATCAACAGTTGGAAGCCTAACGTATGCAATGATTTGCACAAGGCCTGATATTACACATGCAGTGGGAGTTGTAAGAAGGTACATGAAAAATCCAGGAAAATAATATTGGAAGGGAGTGAAGTGGATTCTCATGTATTTGAGAGGCACCACAAATCAAGAATTATGCTTTGGTGATTAAAAAATTTCTCTACAGGGATATGTTGATGCAGATATGAAAGGTGATAGAGATAACAAGAGGAGCACCATAGTGTATATGTTTACTATAGGTGGAACAACTTTCAGTTGGGTTTCAAAAATGCAAAGTGTTGTTTCACTTTCAATGACGGATGCAGAGTATGTTTATGCTACAGAGGCTAGTAAAGAAATGATTTGGTTGCAACAGTTTATGGATGAATTGGGTAAGAAGAAGCAGATGGGCAGGTTATATAGTGACAGAAAGAGTGCCATTCATCTTTCAAAGAACTCAATATTTCATTCAAAGAATAAACATATACATCTGAAGTACCATTTCATACAGTCTATGTTGGAAGATGGACAGTTGAAGTTGGAAAAGATACACACTAGCCAGAATCCTGTAGATATGTTAACAAAAGTTGTAACTAGAAAGAAACAGGGATTCTTCTCAGTTTCAATTGGTCTTCAAGTATGATGATGAAAATAAGAAACAACCAGGGCTAAAGTGGAAGAATTTTCCAACAAATGAAGCAGCGATGGAGTTGCTATAATCAGTCTCCAAGTGGCAGATTTTTGGGCATGGAGATGGTTGGACCCCAGTTCATAACAGGGTGGAAATGTTTCCCATTTGATTGTTGTTAGGGAGGTCTAGGGTGGTAAATGACGATTTTATAAGCCCCCCCAGTGGGGGTTCAGGCGCAGCGCCCTTGAAGCTAAAAATAGATGTAAAATTGCCTTGCAAAATATTGTAATTTTGTGGTCAATATGACTTGTTCATTAGGTGGATGATCTAACGTCTGAAGTTATGTTTAATTTAAGGTTTTTTTTCACTAGAAGGAAACCCTTCGCTATCTATGAGGGAATTATATTGTGGCTGTGTATAGGTGTGTATTCTGAGTGAGAAATAGAGAGGAGACTATGTGAGAGCGAAGAGAAAATTACAACGAATCTATGTAAGTTGTATCTCTTCATTTTGCTGGATAATATAAACGAAGGATTGGATGTTTCTTCGTGGGCATAGCCCAAATTGGGTGAACCACATATATCCATGTCTCTCTTGTTTTATGTGTCTTATGTGTTTGTGTTTCTGCAATATTTTATGTGTTCCATTACTCTGTAATATATAATTCTATAAGATACATGATCAGGGCCTATTGTTGCACTTGTGGGTTGAAGCATGCGACACGATTGTTTATTTGCATAACATAAGCCCTCATCGAATTATCGAGATGAGTACACTAGAAGAAGATTTTTCAAGTAAGAAACTAGATGTGGCACACTTCAGAATGTTTAGTTCGTTTAGTCTACCGTCATGTTACCAAGGACACATGGAAAACTATAGAGCCAACAACTGAGTTGGGCATATTTGTAGGGTACACGAATAAACCTCACAACTATCAGGTGTACCAGCCATCCAATAGGATGGTAGTGGTTTGTAGAGATGTGAAGTTTGATGAAGATAAGGTCATGAGATGTTCCCTTGATATGGAGCTTAAGTTACATGAAGATGAGGAGATTTTACCTCCTAAGGAGGAAACTCAAGATGATGTGGAGCAACCACATGCAGAGGAGCAGAGAGTGGAAGCACCCACTCATGCATAGACTTCCAGATATGGAAGGAAGAACACCAGATAGGTTGAAATATTGATGCATGATGCTAGAGAGAATGTGGGAGCACCTACATCACAATGTAGGCAGAGGAGGTCACCAGATCGGTACATTGGATACATGGTTCTGATGAGCGAGACTGTAGAGGTTGAACCATCCTCATTAAGGAAGCAGTACAACAACCAATATGGGTTGATGCCATGGTTGAGGAGTGTGACTCCATTATCAGAAAGAATTTTTCGGAAGTGGTCCCAAAACTAGCAAACAAGTAAGTGGTGAGTTCTATATGGCTTTACAAGGTAAAGAAAGCAACATATGTGAGTGTAGAGAAAAAAAAGGCTAGATTTGTGGCCAAAGGGTTCTCTCGAGTGGAGGGAATTTATTACGATGAGACCTTTCTTCAGGTAGCAAGGACTCTTCCATCAGATCTATTATAGTACTATCAGCGTAGATGGTATGGAAGATACATCAAATCGATGTGAAGCCAACATTCCTCAACGTTATGATTAAGGAAGAGGTCTATATTGAGCATCCATAAAAAATTTGAGACCTTAAATAGAGATTCGCATGTGTGCAGACTCAAGTGAGTTTTGTATGGACTAAAATAAGAAACTCATGCTTGGTACACTAAGATTGACAACTATTTCACCAGGTTGGGCTTCACCAAAACTGAAGCAGATGCAACACCTTACCATATTTTGGTTGAAGGTAAATTGTTGATTATACTATTATATGTCGATGATTTGATTCTAACAGGTAATGAGAAGCTGATAAAATATTGCAAAGAGGATATTACAAGAGAATTCAAGATGAAGGACCTAGGGTTGATGCATTACTTTCTTGGTATGGAAGTATGGCAAGGAGATGAGGAAATGTTTGTCTCTCAGGGAACGTATGCTAACGAGATACTAAAGAAGTTCCACATGGGGAGCAGAAAACCCATGGTGACTCCTCTAGCAGGTACTTGGAGGAAGGAAGATGCTACTTCAGGTGACGTAGTGGAGGCTACTATTTATAGACATCTTGTGGGTTCACTTATGTATTTGGTGAACACACTATCGAAAATATGTTTTGCGGTTAACCATCTTATTCAAGCCATGGTTAAGCCAACCAAACTCTACTAGAAGGAAGCTAAACATGTGTTGATATACCTCAATGGCACCACTAAGTTTGGTATTTGGTACAGATGGATAGAGAGAGTGAAGCTTCAAGGCTTCATAGATGAAAATTGGGTAGGGATTCTATCCGACAGGAAGAGCACATTAGGGGAATCTTCAGTAGTGGGTCAGCATTAGTTTCTTGGTACAAAAAGAAGTAGAGATCAGATGCACTCAGTTCAACATAAGTAGATTACATGACTGCTATTCAAGCAACTTGTGAGGCTATTTGGATGAGGAAGATCCATTTTGGGTTATTTGGTTAGTAGGTGAATCCTGCTGTGATTTACTGTGACAATTAGAGTTGTATCAAATTCTTTGATAATCCAGTCTTCAATGATTGATCCAAGCATATCGACATTCGGTATCACCATCTATGATATTGTGTGCAGAGGAGAATCATGTTGTTGAAGTACATTCCTACAAGGGAGCAGGATGCAGATATTTTGACAAAGGCATTGTCAAGATGCAAATTTGAGTTTCACAAAGGCCGGATTGGCGTAGAAGGTAATCCTTTTCTTGTTGAGAGGGAGTGTAGAAAATGCAACAAGAAAATCCTAATTTAATTTGTCCTTGAATTAAATTAGGAATTAAATTGTAATTCTACATCTCATGACAACTTTTAATAGTTAACTAAGTTAATTTGACTTATTTGGCTTAGTTAATTTGAGTTGAGGGTCTAACTAGAGTCAGTAGAGTGTATCCTACTTTACAGTAGCCCTAGTTGAGTTTATTTTGAGTTGTAATTATTTAATTCAATTTAACTGATTTAAATTCAGTTAGACTAGTTCCAACTGATGAAGGAATTAGTGAGAGATCCAATAGTGGGTGGGGTGTAACCAACATTGATCAACCATTAAACTGAAGGTTCACTCATAATTAAATCATGCGTGTCAAATATGATAAAGACCCAATTGACATTGGAGTTCAAGGATAGTGTACTAGGAGTTGTATAATCATCTGAATTGTATAGGTGGTGAATGCAATCAAAGGAAGGCCTATGATGATTGTGAAATTCATAACTGTCATATTTCCCAATTATATATGGGTTAATTCCCAAGGAAACTAAGCAACAAAATAGGAGCTTGGCAGGCAACAAAATTGGCTAAGTATTGACTTGATCTTGTCTGGGAAGCAGTGAGACAAATAGAGATAGTGCAAAGGTTTCTCGGGCTTGAGAAAAGCATTGTAATATTCTCATATTATATGATTAATGAATTATACAGATGTCAGGGGTTTTTAACTATGGATTTCCCCAGAAAATTATTGTGTTATGTGTGATTGAATTCCTTCTCTTTTATGCTTCTTGATTTCATCGATCGTTTATTGTTTTCGCTGATGACTAGAGTAGATTCAAGTCAATTGTTTTAGCATATTACAATCTATGATTTGAATCTACAAGGTGTTTCTATAAGCTTTAACTCGACCTCTTGTAGCAAATATCGTACCTTGTCTCTCTTGTGTTAATTTTTTAAGTGCAGTATAGACAACACAATTTTCTACTACATATAATTACTTCTAATGATATCATTCTTACTTTAGCACATTCCATATCATTAAGAAACTATACTTTAAAATTTCAACTATAAATGTAGTAGGTCAATAGAGATCACAGTAAAATAAGCATGCACAAGAGATAAAAACAAAAACAAAAACAAAAAAAACAAAAAAACAAACAAACACTGGGAAAACCCAACAATCTTTTCTGAGGAGAAATTGTTCAATTCAACAAATGCACAATTTGGTTTTTCCCAGTCAAACTTGATCAAATCTACCACAAAATTCACATAGGCCAAACCTAGTTAAAGAGAGATAAATCGACTTTCTGCTAAAAATAGTCAACCCAAGTCAAACATGTTGAAATTTGATCTCTACAATTGCCTCAGAAATCCAGTCAACCTACCTAGAAAATATGTCGTCAATAGTGGTCAAATTTCTCAGAGCATGTTAGGTCAACTACCCAAACTTTCAGTCAACTACCTCAGTTTAATACGGTTAAACAAATTATAAGAAGGTTCAGTCGATGTAGGTCAAACAACCCAGAAAAATATTAGTCAACATTGTTCAACCCGAATCAAACTTCAAGTCAATTTTCATTGGTCTTGCTTCTCTCTCTCCTTCACACATGTGGACAAAAAAATGATCTAAATTTCTTGCCAAATGAGAGAGGTCGAATGCCAATATATAGAGGTCAAAGTAGGAGGGTTTTTACCAAGGGTCAAACCCATTTGTATGGTAGGGCCAACCTTTCTTTCTGGAGACGACATGAACTCAAAAATAATAAATTTTTTCTTTCATTTATTTTGGTTGACTTGAATACCGGTTGCAGCTACAAAAATTCAATGCTCCCCCTTAGCTAGGGAGGTATTCATCTTGACTTCCTTAGAGGTACATTTGATGAAAAAATATTCATCACAAGAAAATATTGATTGAGTAACTATGTTGATGTGTCCATCCACTACATGTGTAAAAAGGGATCTAGTCACCCAATAGACATATACCATTTACAAATGGATCTAGTCATCCACTAGCCAAAACCCATAGAAATATGGTCAAAACCTTCTACGAGGTCAACAAGACTATTCGTGGGACAATAGCTCAACAAGTTGTCACTTGGAGTCATGTTAGGACCTTCCTGACAAATGGTGAAACCCTGAGCCCATTTAGCATTCCCACACGTCATCACATGCTATTAAATGGGAAAACACTTTCCTAATGCTATAAGGAACTCATTCAACCCACTAGCCAATTAACCCTTAGCAATATAGTTTGGTAACCCATGACCAAGGGAGCACTCTAAACCTTGATTCTCTTTGGTCCAATCTCCCTAGCCACATTACATGGCTCTCGGTTAATACCCATGACCTAGGGAGAATCTTTGCCCCTTCATGCTACAACATCAACACTCCCTTTTGCCAAGGGAGGCATTCTTAACTACTACAAGCTAGTCCCTGAAGTATACAAACTTCATCCTGGGCAAAGGCTTTGTGTTAATTTTAACAACTTGCTCATCTTTAGAAATGAATTGGAGCCTCATTGCTCCCTTCTATACCATGTTTGAGATGTAATAGCACTTGATATCAATGTGTTTCGACCCATCACGGAAATCTAAATTTTATGAAATCTTTCCATAGCTTTGAATGTCACAATGTATCACAGTTAGTTCCAACACATGATCAAACAATCTTGCGAGTAGCTTCTGAATTCACACTATTTCAGCTAAACAAGCTACAATATACTCAGCTTTAGAAGAGTTGAGTGTGACAAATGTCTACTTATTGCTCATCCATGATATCATAAGAAAACCCAAACTGAAACAACATCCTAATGTGCTCTTCTTGTCTTCAGTACTTCCTACCCAATAAAAATCTATGCATCCCTACAGTTTTACTTCACCATTTGAGATATATCTCAATCCATAACTAACAGTTCCACATAGATATCTCAATATATGCTTCGCTACAATCCAATGTACATGCCTAGGTTCCACTAGGAACTAGCTCAAAAAGTTCACTGCATTGCAAATATCAAGTCTGGTATTAACCATATAATTCAAGGATTTGATCAATTGAGATACATAGAGGGATCTATCAGGTTTGAATCAGAATCATGTAACTTCTTCAGATTTGTCACCATGGGAGTGTCCATGTACTTGCATTCCATCATACCAAATCTCTGAAGGATCTTAATAATATACTTCCGTTGACCAAGGAAGATTTCACCCATCTTATGCCACACTTCTAATCCCAACTAATAATGCATTAATCTTAGATCCTTCATCTCAAATTAAGAAACCAACTCCCTCTTACACTGATCAATGATGTTCTCATGTCTTTTGACAGATAATTCATCAACATATAACAACAAAATCAAAGGCTCACCTCCAATAACCTTGTAGTGTAGATTTGGATCAATGTCATTCTTGGTAAAACTAAGACTCATCAAGTATCCATTAACCGAAGAATACCAAGCTCGAGGTGCATGCTTGAGTCCGTACAAATATTTCTTCAGTCTGCAAACATGAGTCTCCTCTCATATACCTCAAAACCTTGAGGTTATTCTATGTACACTTCTTCCTCAATCACTCCATCGAGGAAAGAATTTTTCACATACATTTGATGCAATTTCCAACCTACAATAGAAGCAATAGAAATAATCATTCTAATGGAAGTGTACATCGAGATTGGAGTCTTAAGTTTCCTTTCTTGGCTAGATTTTATTGTTAGTCTTATAGCCAAATAATTTGGATTTTTATAATAAATATTAGAATGGAACATTAAAATTTTTATCAAATTGATCCAAATAAGAAAAAAAAAGATTATACTAAAAATTTAAATGATGAAATAATGTTAATAAAACAATTAAATATTTTAGTAAAATTATTTCATCATTTAAAACAATAAAATATTCCTCAATGGGGGTGTAACTCTTGAAGGTATTAAATGCAAAATGAGGTTTTGGACCACCACTTGTCCGTTTCCAGATGCAACGTGGCACAGCATGGTTATTGTGCATGCCTAAACCAATTCGTGTCTTATCATCTTAAATACTCAAAAGGTTTAACAACAGGGTGGTGGATTTGGTTTGTGAAGCACAACAAAGGTGAGGTGCCCTCCTCACCTTACTGCCTATGGTATATTGATGATGTTTGTTGTGTGAGAACTAGTAAGAGAGCTGTTACAGTGGAGGGTGGTTGTTATACAATGTGTTGTGGTGGAGCTATTGGTGGTAGTCAATTTAAGGGACTGGTGGTGATGGGTCTTTTCTTGATGGGAAATAATTGTATTTTATGGTGAGGAGTTATCAGTCCTTGCTCAAGTTTCAACGAGACAAGGGTCTATTTCTTTGAAGCTATTTTTATGCTCTAGTTGGTGTTTGGTCGATGTTTCTTTGTGTTATTCCTTCACAATTTTGAACATGGGGTGGTCTTTAAGCTTGGGGTGGTTCTCTCCAGCTTGACCCTTCACACTAATGAATCAACAAGTGTCTCGTTTCCCTGCCTTGTCTTGGTATTGTTTTTTGGTACCCAAGAAATTTTTCAGTTTGGTATCAGTGTTAGGGTTCCATTGTTTTCTTTATTGGTGGTTTATACTTTCTGGGTCTTAGGCTCAGTTTCTTTAAATAAGCCTAACTTTTATCTTCATCCCAGAACTTGGATAGATGATTTTTTAATTTTCATTTCACCCATCTTATTTCCATATCTAAGCATAATGTCAATTCATCTGTTGATTCATTTCTCTACAGCTTGTTCTTTGTGTGGGTGGAATCTGGGGTTTTCAAAGGTCTTTTTTTCTACAATGTACTGTCATCAGGGGTAATAGGGTTGTGCCCTATTTTTCCTTTGAGGATTTTAGTCTCTTTAATTTAATTATGGTATAAACCTTTGCTTGGAGTGTTGGGGGGACGACCTAATCATCTTCGATTGTGTCATTTCCAATTTCACATGTATCACTTGTGTTTTCTTAGCTATTTTGAATCCTAATCAGGGCGGTGGTTTAGCTTTTGCTCGCATGCCTCCTCGTCAACAGTTGGCTAGCCGGGGGGGAGTTAGTCATACTCATTCACAACCCTGGAGAATTTTCACTTGGGACTTCGTAACCTCATATTTCGACTTAGTGCCTCCAGAAATTAGGCAGGAAATTCGTCAAATGGAAGCACAAGAGTTTGGAGAGTGCCCTTATTTCTTTGACTCAAAAGTTGGAGATAAGGGCCTTCATTGGCTCCCAAATTCAGGAAGGTTAAGGAAAAGGAGATTATACTTTGTCCATTCTCTTTTGGTTCATCAACAATTGGATACCTCGTTTCACATAGTTTCAAGAGACAAACAAGTGGACAACTATAAGCTCGTTGTTGGTTATGAGAACATTAAGAGAATTCTTAAGAGCATTCGCTATTGTCTAGATGATATAAATGTTTGTCTGGTAAAGGTGGAAGGATTCGTGGTCTTTGACTCAACATCAAGAGATTCATCGAACCCTCTTGGTGGCATTATGATTCCTTCAGTGGAACCTCTAGGTGACAATATGCATCCCTTTGTGGACATCCCTCCCAATTTTACTGTTATTTTGTCCAATTAACACTACTGCATGTTAGTGAAATGTTTTGGAATTTTCCAGGGGTTTCTTCAATAACATTTCTTCATGTTTTGGCTAAGCAACTCTGTAACATGTTAGAAAATAGCCCTTTGGCAATTATCAATACTCTTTTCTCTTGGGCATCATGATTTTCTTGTGTTTTAACCGCTTGGCTCCTTCTGCATTGTTTACTGGTGGCTATCAATGACTTTTGGACCATGTGGGATAGCTCATAATATTTTCTTGGTTAGTTTATGTTGCTCTGATGATTGGTCTTAGCTCTACAAGGGTTGGTTCATGCTCAGTTCCATGATTTTGGTGTGGCTCTCACTGGTTTTGTCCTTACCCATTAGGGATTGGTTCGTGCTATGGTTTGTGTTGCTCTCAAGATTTTGACAAGACGCTTCATGGTCAAGGATCATGTTTTGGACAACTTACTTCCATTTCTCCATGTGCCATCGGAATGCTCAATGGGGTGCTAGCCCACATTGTTGTTGTATGGTTTTTGAAACCACGTGCTTGTGATATTGGTTATGTTGGTTCTTGTTGTTCTTGTTTACCTATATGTCTTATGTTCGTTATGTTCTAGTTCATATGTTATAGCTTGAGGATGATTTTTGTGACCCTATGGCTCTGATGATGAAACCTTTTGAAAAACCTATCAACAAAACAATGTAAAATCTTTTATTTTAATAAAAATCTCAAACATCAATCTACAAAAAAAACTAATGAAACATTTCAAATTAGAAAAATTTAAGAAAATTAAATTTGACGTACTTTTAAAAAACACCAAAAAATATATATTTAAAAATGAATTTTATATTTAAAAAAGGTGTTACAATTATTCTAAATTAATTATTAACGGAGGCAAACAATACGTGTTTATTGATCCTTTTAATTTGATTCCTAAGTTAATGTGATTAACTTGAAATAAAGGAGAAGTGTAAATTTAAAATCGATTCTTTATTTTTTTGAACTGGGAAAAAATATATGTTCTTTTTTTTCAAAGATGAAATAAGGAAGGAAAAAAGAACACTACTTGATTTTTACAAGTGAGGGAATTGTTTTAAGTAAATTGAAATCCCTCCTAATCACATAAATTAAAATAACACTCAATGCACTCCAAATAAAAACTATTAACAAAAGGTTCACTAATACATTAAATATATTTTTATAAAAATAAATAAAAATTAAAATTTTGAAAAAAAACTAATTGATTAGGAAAATAAAAATAAATACGAAAAGGAAAATAAAATAAAATTTAACTAACCATCTTTCAATCTCCTCAAGGAAGAACGAATCCCCTATTTTACATATTGACAGTTGTCATATTTTTTTTAAAATGATATAATTAGGAAAAATAGAAAAATAGAAGATAGAAAATTAAAAAAATAAATGGAAAAGAAATAAAAATAAAAACAAAATAAGATCATTTTTAGAAACTAAAAAATTTAGATAATTTTTAGAAACTAAAATATATATAATTATAATTATAATATTGTTACAGATTGGTCCCGGCAGGGCTCAAACCCGTGACCTTCGGCTTTGTCTTCCTTAAGCCATAAGACCAACGCTCTAACCAACTGAGCTATGTGGCCAGATGTAATTGCTATGAAACATAAATATCCCATGTCAAAAACACTAAACCAGATAATTTGTAAAAACTCTTAGCATTGCGTTCTACAATGTTGTCAGTTAGAAGTTGGTTCCACATTGAAAACTGCAATGTATTGGAGGCCGCTAATTAATTACATAAAATTAAATGTTATACACCACGGAAATGGATGTATCAATGTATCATTACGCTTTATTGGTTGAGTGAAAGAGTGCTAGTGTTAATGCCAATGTAGTGGATGCAAGTTGTGTTTGGTGTAATTGCCTTTGCTCTTGGGCTTTAGGATTTAGTGGTTTGCAGATAATTCCTGTGAGCTCATTATAATGACTCTAGTTAAAGGTGACTTTTATTGTTTCTTTGGGATTTAGGATTTAGTGAATGGCAGATAATTATTGTGAACTCATTATGATGATGTGTTTTGATTTCACTACTTTGTGCATGACATATGTAATTTGAGCTTCTTATGGTAGTTCTAGTTGAAGGTGTTATTTTAGTGTGTTTTGGTTTAATAAGTTGTGGTTTTTTGCATTGGTGTTGGTTTCACTACATTGCACACAACATATGGATGAAAGTGGGTGGCATTTCAATATGTTGTAGCTTGGACATGTTGTTTCAATCCGGTAGAAAATCACTATGATAAGGTCAATGCATGCTTTGGTTTCACTAGCTAGTGTAGAAGGTATGATTGAAGGTGGAGCTCCCAAGGGTTATGTTTTCAATGCAAAATGGTGTCATCATTTTCATCTATAGTGCTTATGTTGTTATCATTAATTTATTACCAAGTGTGCATGGCATACTATTATTGTGAATGTGGCTATGTTGCCTTGTGGGTAAAGCACTCTAGGTGTTAATACCAATATAGTGGATGCAACATGGTGTAATTGCAATTCATGTCTACTATAATTACACTTACTCTAATTTATTATTTTTCTTTGTGGTGTGTTTGATTGAAGGTTTTGGTTAAGTCTATTCAATGTGTGCGGTGGTTTCATTGCATTGCATTAATTAACTAGTTGTCTACCCTTTGGTCTTCTTTGCCAAGGTAGTTTTTTGTTGTTGATAATAGTCATTAAAATTGGGTCATAAAGTGAGTTATTCTTGATGGTAATTGTTGCAACAAAGAAGCGACATGTTCCGTCTTATTTATATAAGTTGAAAAATAAATAGAGGTATTATTGTTTCATTGATTCTTGAGGGTTGTTTGCCTAGACTTCTACTGTAATGATAGTTTCCAAGGTTGAAGGTTTTCATGGCTCATCTACTTCCCTCTTCTAGAATTTTTAAAAGATTTACTCCTACATACATTTCCTTATGGCGAGATTACTTGCCTAGTTAGGGTTATGACATCTTTATCCTAGTAGGCACCCAAACACTACATTTTCTTGTTGTTTTGGATTCTTAATGCTAGGTTGATAAAAATTTGGATGATTTCCTTCAAGCCTAGCCCTTTTCATTTGATAATTTTCCTACACACCTAGACCAAAGACATATTTTGATCAAACCTGGTTCACCAAATTTTTCATATTAAGATGGGTTTTTGCCATGAAGCATTTTTAAATTGTTAAGTTTCTCATTGTAGTTGTTTTGAGTTACTTATCCTTGGTTCCAAACTCCATTTTCTATAAAGTATATATTTTCATGATTCTTGAATCTCAACAATATTGTGTGTTGTTATTCTCACTATAATTATTGCACTGCTAGATGAAAAAAGAAGTAGGTTCTTGTTTTGAAATTTAGCTTAAATCACCATCATCTTTTTTTATTTTTTTCTTTTATAACTATAGGAATCAACAACAGAGTCTGGCTTGTACTCACGTGGCATGGGATCAATTTCGATCACTACCATTATACCTTTGTGGCCTACAACCTGTCCTCCTCTCTATAAAATAGATTAATTTTGGGGGATTTGAACCTTGGGTCTCTTAGTTTACACAATTATTCATATCACAATGATCACCAACTAAGCTACACCTCAAGGACTTCATCGTCTCAATAATGAATTCCCTTCTTCAATTAAAAAAAAAAACATCGAACCTTAAAAATATTTCATATTGGCCCTCATAAGCTAGTTTCACAATATCTTATCAATCTAGGAATAAAAGTATTTCTAAGGCATGATTTGACAACAAAAAATTATTATTGATCATTTAAATTGAGTAATATTGAGCAAGTGATGACAAAAGTAAGGGTAGTCAAGGTTTCAAGTAGAGGAAAGAGATTCTTTAAGCTAAAATTGTAGTCACTCTCATGTTCACAAAATTCACAATTAGAGTAGATTGAAAGTAAGAAAGAAAGAACCATGGAATACTTGGTAAAATATTGCACTGAATAATAGGGAAAATGTTCGATTATAATGATCTTGGAGCCAAAGTTTAATATATAGATCAAAATCCATAAAGGATGATAAAGATGACATGGTAAGATTGAAATAGAAGGATGAATTCAATAATTAAAAGACCAAAATAATGAGCATTTTACAAGGATTATATCCCATCATGTTTGTTCTAAAACAAATGGGTCTAAATATGAATATGGAACAAAGAAAAAATATAAGAAACGCATTATTTTGTTATGATCTTGCTCCTTAAAAACGATAATAAATCAATAATTACAATCCTCTTCAAGGGAAACCTCCTTTTATAGTAACTTCAATGAATAAGGTAATATTTGATGCTCCCAAGACTAGGTCTCCTTAGTATATATGTAGGAGACAAAGGGTACAATTATGATAAAATGGGACCATGAGGGGTTTTATCATACATAATAATATAACAATAGAAATGTAATCACTCAATATCTAGGGTTTAATAAGGGGTTTTTCAGTTAACATGGGGCTTATATAAGGCTTAACATACCCCTTCCCTTCAAAGAAGTGTATTCCTCAACACTTGACTATCTGTGGGTGGTTCTGCATGAATAACTCATCTTCCCATGTTATTTCTTCCGGTGGTAGGTTCTTCCATTTGATGAGGTACTCATTAATTAATCAATTTTTTAGTTACTTAGTCCTTGTTTCCAAAATTATTTCTGGTTCGAGTATTATTTTCCCATCTTCACTAATCTCTAGTAGAATATTTTGGATTGATGTCTTATCGCTAATTACCTTCTTTAAGCAAGAAACATGGAAGACTAGATGTAAATGTGGAGATGGAGGCAACTCCAATTTTAATCCATAGTTCCAATTGTCTGCACCACCTTATAGGATCCATAATACCTTCGAGCTAATTTATTGTCCTTCTTTTGTTTCTTTAGGGATATTTGTTTATATGGTTGTAGTCTTAGAAACACCCAATCCCCCCCTTTAAATTCCCTTTCTTTGTGATGTTGATCCACTTGTTTCATCCTATTTTGTACCATAAGTAGGTTGCCCTTCAATAGTTTGAGAACCTCTTGTTGGTGTTATATGTGTCTTCTATTGCTTAAGCCTTTATAGTCCCTTTCAAGAGTCATGTGATGGATGAAGGATGATATCCATAAAATTCCATAAATGGTGATCTTTCTTATGAAGTATAGAAGGATGTGTTATACACCAATCTTCCAAAGGAAACCATTTGATTCATTGTGTTTATTTATTAAATGCAAAGAAATATAGATATCCTTCAAAACATTTATTTAATTATTTTTCTCACTAGATTAAGGATGGTAAGATGAATTGTGAGCCAGTTGAGTACTCAAACAAGAAAATAATTTGGTCCAAAAATTTCCAATGAAAATTGGATCTTTGTCACTTACACTAATATTTGGTAATCCATGTAGCTTGTGGACTATTTTCATGAATGCTTCTTCCACAATACTTACTTTAAATGGATAATAAAGAGAGAAAAAGTGGGTATAGTTTTTCATTCAATCTACCCCTACCATAATGAAACTCTTTTCTTAAGATTTAGGTAAACTTGTAATATAATCCATTGAAACTTCTTCTCCACATTAGCTTGGTATGGCTAATGGCTGAAGGAGCCGTGGGATCTTGATAATCCCTCTTTTATTTTATTAGAACATCACACATTCCACCAGAAATTTTTGCACATATACTCTAATACCTTCCCACAAAATCTTTCTTGTTCCTACGGTATGTCTTCAAGAACCTTGAATGTCTTCCTATAGGTGAAGTATGTAATTCCAATAGGACCTTTTGTTTGAGTTCAGAATTTTTACATAATTTATCTTGATACCGTAATGAATCATTTTTCCATGTAGATTTTTCTATTGCATCGAGGTCCTCCTATAGCTATTGAATAAGCTTGCATATATTTTCATCTTGTTGCCATTCCATCCACGCTTCTTCCACCTAGTCAGATTCTATAATGGAAATAACAAATAGGAAACTATTTACATCTTCCTCTTTCCTCGAGAGTGAATCTACCACAATATTTTTCTTTCCCTTTTTGTAGATAATTTCAAAGTCATAAACCAAAATCTTTGTGACCCACTTTTTTTGATCTTCTGAGGATAGTCTTTGGTCCAAGAAGTACTTTATACTATCATGATCTATTATTACTTTTAAGTGTCTTCCTATTAGGCATGGATTCCATTTCTTAACATGTAGTATGGTCAAGATTAATTTTTGTAGATGGGTCTGAGTAACTTATTTCCTTTAATTTCGTTACTTTCAAAGAGAAGGGGTCTTCCTTCTTGCATCAAAATTTCCCTAATGCCATGGTGTGAAGCATCACACTACACAATACATATTTTTGTGAATTCAGGTGTCACCAACATGGGATTTGTACACATAGTTGTATTCAAATGATTTCACCTCTATAATGTATTTAACATTCTCACTTGAGATCTTTATCTCTTGAAACATTACAATTTCAGGATGTTCCTTATCAATCTAATTATGAATATGCCTCTACTTACCTCTATTATTGAGGATGTGGATGTTCCATGTGATTATCTTCATTGAGTGAAGTTTCTCAAGGAGGGAAACAACTCTGAAAGCATGATCACCTACCCAGTGTTGACAAGATGTTCTCCCACCATTTGGATTGATTCTCTTGGAAAATCAAGAGACTTTTAGATTATAGATTATAATTTTCATTAAATTGATAATTACTTGTGATATGTGTTGGAATTTTATTAATTTATTAGTTCTTTTTTATCAATCAATTACCAAAATAATGTAGATCACAACAAAACAAAGTACACAAGATATAGGCTCCAACCCAGGGAAAAACCCCTCCAAGGGTAAAACGTAGAACAATGCTTCCCTTCTTATAGAATATGTTCACAATGAGACTTTGAATACCCAAAGACCAAATCCAAGATCCTCCCAATCACCAAGCCATCACAACAATAAGATCTCTTTCCAACGAACGTGCTCTTCCAATATGTGCAAGAGTCACCCCACCTGCAATCTAGAATTTTAGTCGTACAACTTGGTATTGCAACTTCGCACTACAATCTTGTCCTACAATTTCAGCCCCTGCCACTTGCACTGAAACCATAGGAGACCTCACACATGTGGAAAAAAAAGATAGTTTCCAAAGATACCTTGCTTCTTTGACTTCTTCTTCTTTCTCCTTGTCTTCTTCACTCTTCTTTTTCCTTTGCTATTGTAGATCACACTTGCTTGAGTGTGTGTCTCAAACATTGAAAATTTTAGGGGCTAATATTCACAATTTGTGCTAATTTTACATGATTTTTCCAAAAAAAAAAGATTCGCCAATTTCCATTTTATAGAAAAATGATTCGCCTAAATTTTACAGTATAAAATTATTTTACCTTAAAAATCACTAATACTATATAGAAAGTATATATAAAATCATTATAATTTTGAATAATTTTACAAATACATCAATAAACATTTTAAAATTTACATATTAGGGACTAGTAAGATTCACCAATGTTTTTAAACTTCAAGATAATTTTCCATCCTTAAAATTTTCCCTAGTATCAAATGAGTTGAAGTCCCTCTTATTTATAGCCTTCTTGAGGGGTTGAACAGCCCTCCCTTAGGTCAAATTCTCCTTGACTGGGACAACTTGGTCTTGGAGGAATAAATGGATTTTCTTGACTAAAAATAAATATTTTCTTGTGATACAAAGAGTTCAAATGGGATTATATTACATGACATAATTTCTTCTTTGACCTAAAAAGACCTAGAAAGATCTACAAGCATGAAGAACGTGATTTTGACCAAAACTTGAGCATGAAACCCATGCTTTACATAAAATGAAATTTTATTTTCTTTCTTTTTATTTCTTTATAGAAAGTATACAATGTCATATTTACAAATATGTCATTATCAAGATTGAACCTAGTTGCAATTTCTAACACTCCCTCTTATCTAGGGAGGTATTCATAATCCCATCATAAGGTACAAGGAATCTCAATCTTGAAGCATTCTCATAAGAATAGTCAGATTGAGAAGACGTATGTTACGCATATATATTATAACCAACATTGTCATTGAAGTCCTTAACTAGACATTATGTTTGGAGGCTTTACATGAGATGCCACATTACCTCTAAAGCATATACCCCATTCAGATGTTCATCGGGTATGTCCTTTTAGGACTATTCTTATCATCGATTCCCAATCCTGAATCCTCAAAAGGTATCGATCCTCTTTGACTACTCTTATCTTGGATGACGTACCTCATCCTCAAAGAGTATCAGTCTACAACTTCTTTCCTGGATTCTACAATCCATAAGAAGTTCCAATCTCAAATGCTTATCCAATCCTTTGGACTCCATTCTTTCCATATGGTATTCACTAAGACTTACAATTGTTAGTCCTTGTCTAGTGCATGACATATAAAGATAGTAACTATCCAACATCACTCCCTCTCAATTAGGGAAGTGATGTCTACCAAACCAAGCTTGTCTCTCAAGTACTCAAGCTTTTTTTTGGTAATGCCTAAGTTAGAATATCTACTAGTTGTTCATATGTACGTAAATAATGCAACTCTACGACCCCATCTCATGCCAGGATTTTGATATAGTGGCACTTATTATTTATATGCTTCATCCTAGCATGAAACACCGAGTCTTCTGTCAATCTTATGAAACTTTCATTGTCACAATGTATGCATGTAGGCCTTAGTAATATTTTAGATACATTTAATAATAACTTCATGAGCCAAACATCTTCATGACAAACTTCACTTGTAGAAACGTACTAAGCTTCAGCACTACTCAAAAAAACTATATCCTATTTTCTGCTCATCCAAGAGACCATGGAAGATGCTAAGCGGAATCATCCACTTATTGTGCTTCTTCCATCTATCTCACGACCACCCCAACCAAAAATTGTATATCCCAAGAGTTTGATCTCATTACCATTGTACCAGAGGCAGTGATGTATGGTTCCACACAAATATCTTAGGATATGTTTGGTTGTTATCCCATGGTCATGTTTTGGCTCTATTCGAAATTTACTGAGGACACTTACCACAAAACAAATGCTAGGTCTTTTATTTACCAGATACATCAAGAACCCAATCAATTGTTTGTTGCAAGTAGGATTCACTGGATTAGAATCTGAACTCCTCAACTTCTTTAGATTGGTAATCATAGGAGTCATCATAGGCTTGTTATCCGTGATGCCAAATTTCTATAGACTCTTGATCACATATTTCCGTTAACCAAAATATATTTCACCTGAATTTTTCCAAACTTATAGTCCCAAGTAGTAATGCATAATCCCAATATCCTTCATACCAACCTCGGTTGTTAACTACTTTTTGCATTCTTGAATTCGATGCTTTACACCTATAACAAGTAGATCATCCACATACAATAGTGTGATGACTGGTTCACCCTAGACTACCCTGTTGTAGAGATTAGGATCTACAAAACTCTTGGTAAAACCAATTCTTAATATGTATGCATTCTTTCTTGAATACCAAGCTCTAGATGCTTACTTTAAGCCATATAGAGCTGTAGTCTACAGACATGAGTCTCCCTCTGATTTATTTCCAATCCTTGAGGTTTCTCAACGTAAACCTCTTCATCAATAATCCCATTTAGAAAATCTATCTTAACATCCATTTGATGGATGTTCCATCCCATAGTAGTAGCCAAAGAGATAAGAGATATGATTTTTGTATATCTAGTTGTAGGAACAATTTTTTTCATAATCAATACCTCCTTTTTGCAAGAAGCCTCTTGCTACAAACCTTTCTTTGTATTTATCAATTTTCCCATTTGCAACATGCTTTATTTTATATATCCATTTTGAAGTGAATATCGATTTGTCACTTAGTGATCCAGGTCCAGGTGTGACGAAGGACCCTTCCAAGTCCTTTTACTTTCGTGATGTGTTAAATTAAATTTTTAGAAAAACATTAATGAATACGTATGCATGTTGTAAAGAAGAGGAACAAGACAATCATCAACACATGAAAACATAAGCGTTGAAAACGGAGTTAGTCCAGGAGAGACTATGTCTCCAGGCCCCGGTGTCAAGATGGTGTAGGCCGCTGCATTAAGTGTTGTCAATAGTGATGATGTACACAAGAGATGATGTTGCGATCATACAAGGAAAATGCCCTCACGCAGGAGTGGCTCTAAGAGATGTTCCACTATGAGAACTCTTAGTCAAAAGACTCTTATCAGTATGACATAAAACTCATGCATGATGAGCATCCCACCAACAAGGCATAAAAGGGATCTCAATGCAAAAACATGCATGACGACAACAAGAGTATCCCAGCAACATACAACAAAGGGATCTCAAAGCATAACATGACGAATCATGATAGCAAGTACATCACATAGATGATTCTACATCACATCAAGTAAGGAATCATGAAAACATGTAAGAAACAAGATCATGTATCAACATCAATCAAGGATCTGTGCAGCATAATGCATAAATAAGAACACATCATATACCTCACAACCAAGGGCCATCTGAAGAAGAAGATGTCAAACCACTAAAGCTGCTCGGACCAACGATCTCACGGCATCAATCGCATGAAAATGACTGCTCGCACATGAATGTGGGCATCTGCACTGGCACTTAGAAAAGTGGCTGGAAAATGAAATGAGAGAATGACGAATCTGAATGTACCATTAGATTTGTGGCATCGAATAGTGCAAAATTGTCTATCCAAAATCTGAATTCTGAAAAGTTGAGAATCTGGAGCTCAAGGAATCTTTTAGATTCCTCGGGATTCATCAAAGATTCTGCTCCATGGGTGGACTGGAAATATGCAACTCAGATGGCGAATCTGATCTCACCGTTGCAATCTCTGAAGAAAACAGTGAAAAACAAGTATAAAATTGACTATATTCCGACATGGCAAAATTTTACCTCCTCGGGAAAATTTCAAGGCTCATGGTTCCACTCCCTGTTTTTGCAGTGATCATGGTTCCACGTGCATTCTGAAAAATGACCAAAAATGCAAAACTATAATGGATACATAGGCAACGCCATTGTGTTCGTGGCGGCGAGAGGTGTTGAATCCATATAAAACTTGTCAAATTCTGACAAAATGAAATTTCAACCCTCCTGCAAAATTCATGGTTCTTGCATTAAAATTAATTAATTTGCCTCAATTTGTGTGCCTACTCCTGGTTCCTCCATCTCTGTCTCAAACTACGTGCAATGGTAAAAATACTGGGTTTATATTAAAAACCTGGCAAATTACCCAATGAGGGTGGTTGGCATAATGACAATATTAGCATATGGTTGAGGAGGGGTCGGGTGGTCAAACCCTGCCCCTCTTGTTTTACCACCTTATGGTTTGTTTATAACCAAAATTCATTTAAAAATGGGGTCAGGTCCACATTGGGAAGCCTACCCTCGCACCTCTGATTATGCCTTAACCCGTACATACCCTTTTATGGTTGTGGTCTCGTTTGGAGAAAACAATATTTAATGGTAGTGTTTTGTTTTTGGGGCCGTCAGCTTGGGGGCCGGCCACGTGGGCTAAGCGGGTTTGACACCCGCCGGTCCCATATTATATATGGTGGTTATTAAATGGGGTTTGAGGTGTGCATAGGTTGGGGGGTGGTGAGGTTGGTGGCCCCCACCCCCCTTAATTTATATATTTTTTTGTTTTAAAATAACAAAAATCACCTTTTTAAAATTGGTTTTTTTAAGCCATAGGAGTCAAATTAACGAACCCACAATTTCACCCAGAATCCGGTGGTCAGGTTTGATCCAAATTGTGGCCTCCTTAAGCTGCCCGATCATCAAAAAGTCAACCCAACTTTGACTGCTTCAAACTTTCGCATCCGGATTCGGATTGATGAACCATTTGCACTGTCGCGATCAGGAAGTCGATATCTATGCTTTGGTCTTGCTTCGAGCATAATCCAAACAATTTGATTTTTGAGCTTCCCTAAGTCCTCCTTGTCCTGTGTGTGTCTCTGGAGCCACCTGGATCACTTGGCCTAGGAACAATTTTCTAGACATCAATCTTTGTAATTGAATGATATTCTTTCTACAACACATTCCTCCACTCTTGATGTTTAAATGCATCTTCATAGGAGGAAGGTTCAACTTCAATGAACTTCATCATAATGTGTTGCATATCCAAAATACCTTCTCAGTCTTTTACTTTATCTAAAGGTCCCCTTTGTTGTGTGTCCTTCTGATTCTTGTAGAGTAGTTTTCAAATAGCCATGCATCTTTCAATTTTCAAGAATAGTTACTTGTTGCACAAGCTCACTATGACCTTCAATGTATTCTTGAGTTGATGCTTGACCATCATTGTCCCTCGAGATATCCTCAAAGATAGGTATCTCTTCTTCATCATAATCGATTGGAACATCTTTTGATTTCTTGTAAGTTATACTTTCATTGAAGATGATCTCCCTACTTACATCAGTTGGACGATCCTCCTTAATATATATTTTGTAAGCCTTTCATGAAGCACTATACCCAACAAATGTTCCCTTCATACTAGTAGGATCCAACTTTTTCCTTTTGCCATTTGGTACATGAATATAAACATGACATCCAAATATTCGAAGATGATCCACATTCAACTTCTTTCCTATAAATGCTTCTTCTAGAGTCATGTTGTTGAAAATCTTGTGAGGAATTCAATTTTCCAAGTACATAGTTGTTATACATTCTTCTACCCACATGAATTAAGGGAGATATTGATCGTGAAGCATGGCTCTGACACATTCTTCAATTGTTATATTTTTCCTTTCAACCACGCCATTTTGTTCAAGATTATAAGGAACAATTAGTTTCCTCTTAATCCATGCTCCCTTGCAAAAAACTATTAGTTATTTGTTGGTATGTTATCCACCATTTTCGAACTTCAAAATCTTGATATCTCTTTCAGTTAGATTATCCACTTCAATCATGAATTCTTAAAACGTTTCGAATACCTCATTTTTTTTTGAGGAGGTATAACAAAATGTTTCCTTGAGAAATCTTGAATTAAAGTCACATAGTATTGATGTCCACCAAGAGATTTTACTGACATAAGACCACATACATCCAAGTGTATGAGATCTAAAATTTCCTTAGATCTAGTATCACTTCTTGCAAATGGCTTCTTTACTTTCTTGCCTAGAGCACAACCCTTATAGGTCCCTTCGTGTTATTCCTTCAATTTTGGGATGTCATTGGAAATTTGATTTAGAGAATGAAAAATCTTATAATAAAAGTTCTCATACCTTATTTTCCATAGTTCATAAAGGTTCATATCAAAGTGAACTAGGGCTTAAGAGATATTTTTAAATAGTCTATACAATGTCCCCTCACGAATCCCAATTACCCAGGAATATACAAAATGTTGTTGAGGTGAATACTTCCACCATACTCTATCTCTAATGAAGTAGATTCAATTCCTTTCACTGGATAAGTCTTCTTGTCTCCAAGTTTGATAGAGTGAGAGGAGTTTCCTTTTGAGAAATTTTGGATTTTATTGCATTCACCTATCATATGTATAGAAGCACCATTGTCAATGACACAAACATTTTTGTCCTTGAAGTGCCAGATAAAGCAGAGAAAAAAATTCCATCCATTACATCTTTTGTTAGCTTGGAGATGATCTTCAATATGAAATCCTTAATGGATGTAGCAAGATTCCCAAGAAACTTGAAACCCTTCTTCATAACGCTTGTGATAGTGCCAACTAGGATGTGATCTTTAGTCTCCTTCTTGCACCTTAGCTTTGATACCATGTTGGAAAATCAAGAGACCTGGAGATTATAGATGATTTTCCTTATCTTGATAATTACTTGTGATATGTGTTGGCCTTTTATTACTTTACTAGTTCTTTTTTCATCAAGCAATTACCAAAACAATGTAGATCACAAAAAAAAAGTATACAATATATAGGATCCAAGCCAGGGAAAAACCCCTCCAAGGGGGAAACCCAGAAAAAATGCTTCTCCTCTTATAGAATCTTTTCACAATGTTACTTATAAGACCCAAAGACCAAAGCCAAGATCCTCCCAAGTACCAAGCCAACCTGACAATAATATCTCTTTCCAACGAACATGCTCTTCCAAGATCTAAGAGAGTCACCTCACCTGTAATCAAGAATTTTGGCCCTGCAACTTGGTACCACAACTTTTAACTACAATATCATCTTTCAATTTTATCCCCTGCAACTCGCACTGAAACCATAGGATACCTCACATGTGTGGAAAAAAATATAGTTTCCCAACAGACCTTGCTTCTTCGACTTCTTCCTCTTTCTACTTGTCTTTCTCACTCTTCTTTTTCCTTCACTATTGCAGATCGAACTTGTTTGAGTGTGTATCTCAAATGAGCCAAAGTACCTCTTATTTATAACCTTCTTGAGGGGTTGAATATCCTTCCCTTAGGCCAACTTCTCCTTGACTGGGTTGACTTAGTATTAGAGGAATAAATGGTTTTTCTTCACTCAAAATAAATATTTTCTTATTATACAAAGAGTCCAGAATGGGACTATAACACATGACATAATTTATTATTTGACCTAGAAAGAGTTATAAGAATGAAGAACATACTTTTGACTAAAACTTGAGCATGAACCCATGCTTTAAATAAAACAAAATTTTATTTTATTTCTTTTTCTTTCTTTATACAGCGTATACAATGTCATGTTTACAAATAGGTCATTATGAAGACCAAACCTAGTTACAATTTCCAATAGATTCCTTGATGCATTCCCACCTTTTTTTCCTATTTCCTTTTATTACTAGACCTTTTTCAAAGCCATTCTAGTCTTGAGTTCCCAATTCCATCTAAACCTCTCCCTATTCCCCACTTCCTAGTTTGCCTTGCCTTTGTAATTTTTTATAGAGCTCTTGAAATTGTTTCTTTTTTTGGTTCAAGATGAACCTCAAATCCAAATGTTGTCATTCCACTAGCATTATAGCCAAAAAATGATCCTCATTACTGATATTTCCTCTAGTCTCCTTGGTTTCCATTTTCTTTGTTTTACCCATTGATATTTCCTCTTAATCTAGGGTTTCGGTAGGATCATCCTAGGCCTTTCTCTAAGCTGTAACTTTCATTTAGAGTGTATCTCCTTCTAGATCCAGATTCATCATATCCTCTAGGAGTTTTAAATATTCTTCTTTGATTGAAAATGCTACATATACGTTTCATGTCAAGTGTTCACTTTTCGTCGCTTTATCTAGTTGAATTTTAAGGATTTTCCTCTTATTGTCCACTTTGTGAAAACCTTTAATATCCTCCTTTGTTGTCATTTCATATGTCTCAACTTTATTAAGTGGACAGTCACGAAAAATAAGCCCATAGTCATGACATCGCAAACATCAAAATGACACATGCTAATAATTGGGTGGCTGTCTCCATACCTCGTCGTGATATTCAAATTTTATCGATTCAGGCAGAATCTTGTGTTATATTCATGTAGACGTAAACCCTTGCATAAGAGGTATATTTACCTATCTTTGTGATGTTAGATATTTTAACAAATGTTGCAATGGAATTCACTATTCCTTCTAAAATCTCAAGGCCCCATAATTCTACAAGCAAAGAAAATATCTGCTCCCAAATTGGAGCTACCATGAATTTTTCCCTATTCCGAATTGGAGCACTCCTCCCACTACCTCATAAATAGTCGAACATCATTAAAATAATATGGCCCATTTTCAAAATCTTGGGTTGCATTTTCTAGATTTAAGAATATTACCATGAAAAAACCCCTAGCTCCCTGTTTCAACTCAATATGGCCCTTTAGTTATCATTTCTTCTAGATCCATTTAACAAGATCCCTCTCAAACAACCAAATCCTTATGAATTTGCAGATGATTGCATGATCATTCATATATTGGAAATACCCTTACACCTTATTTTTTGAATCTTACTTTTGATTTACAACAACTATCGACAAATATCTACCCTTGAGACAAAATTTCCATTAAGCTCTGAGCATAGGCTTTTCCTGGTTAGTGCCATGTCCCCTACTAATACTTTCTCCATTTGGATTAGACTGGTTATCCTAGTCACCACAACCTTATAGGAGGGTTTCACATCCCTCCCCCCATGCCCAATGAGAGGTGAAATCAGTAACAACTATGTAAGAAATATCCTACAAGCGACACTTAATCAAATTGGAAGCTCAAATATGCCAACAATTAACAAATGATTTAGAAAATTCCTTAGAGAAAAACCCTAACCCTAGCAGAGCACCTTAAAAAACTTTATAACTTAACAACTTGGAGGTAGTTACTTCATAAAAATATCTTGGAATTGATATGCATCACAAACTCAACTAGAATTATAGCACTAAGAAAGGGTAAATGGAGGATCGAAAGCTTATTAACAACTTGAACAAAATTGTAAGTCAACGTATATTTAGATATGGGATTAAAAAGAAGACTTCTCTTTGAGACTCTTGTGAGGTTTGGAGATGGAGTATCTCTGGAGGGTCATGGAGGAAGATATAATAGATTCAAAATTATTTTGTAACCTATAATCTCAAGATTAAAGGAAATACACCATATCTTCTCCTCCTCACAGAAGAAAGCTTTTTGGCCATTGAAAACATGGTTATGACTAAGGTATTTCATGTATAAGAAGAGGTTAAACAATATAGAAGATAATAGCTTTAATAAAATTTATTCTAACTCTATTTGAAGCCACTTTTGACTCAAGAAGGGATGGCATAAGGATGATCAATATTGGCTAGACCATTGGGAGATAAAGTAAGAGATCTGTTATGAAACCATCTCACAAAAAGATAGAAAATATAGATCAACGCCTTAGAAATAAGCCTCCTCAAGGGGGCAACCTCCTTTACATTACACAAATGAACAATTCTTGGATGATACAAATGACAAGACCTCCTTTCTATATAGAGGAGGCTAAGGGGTCATAATATAATCAAAGCTGACGTAACAATAATAATGTAAGGGCACAATAATAACAATAATGGGCTTCTATGGGGCAAAATAATAACAATATGGGAACTACATGGGCACAAAAATATAATAAGGGGGTTGTACTAATAACAATAAGGGGTTACATTAGTAGTATAGGGACCTAACATGCCCCTCTCCTTCAAAAAGTGTTGTCCTCAACACTTGAGTAGTTATTGATGCTTCTGTATAAAATTCTCGTCCTCCCATGTGTAATCTTCAGTAGGTACTTCCTTCCACTTGATGAGATACTTTGAAATTGATTGATTTCATAGTTGTCGGGTTCTTTTTTTTATGACTGCTCTAGACTCCAATATTATTTTTCCTTCCTTGTCAAGTTCTGGCAATTTTGCTTAAACTGGGATCTTCTGCAACTTTTGAATGAGTGGCCACACTTCTTGGCCCTTCTTCCATTCAGCCCTTGCTTCGTTTATCCAATCTGGTTGGATAATAGAAATAGCACCAAACAATGCTTCCACATCCTCATCCTTTCTTGAGAGTGCATCTGCAACAACATTTTGCTTCCCTTTTTTGAAGATGATTTCAAAGTCATAACCCAACATATTTGTGACCCATTTTTCTGTTCTTCTAAAGATAATCTTTGTTCTAAAAAGTATTTAAGACTATCATGTTCCATTTGTACCTTGAAGTGTCTTCCCATTAGGTAAGGTCGCCATTTATTAAGTGAATGTAGTATTGCCAATATTTCCTTCTCATAAATAGCTTTCTTGAGATGTAGCTGTAAAAATACCCAATCGCCTACATCAAAATGTCTTTCACTGCGATTTTGATCTGCTTGTTGTTTCATTCGATTCTGCACCAAAGTGACGTTATCATTTAAAAGTTGGAGAACTTGTTGTTGATGCTCGATGTGATCTTTCACTACTTGAATCTTTTTCTTCTTGATATGTCCTTATATCTTGATAGTTTGAGGAGTGATAATTTCTTCCAATGTATTACAAGATATGGTTGGATTCATTTCTTGATGCTCGATGTGATCTTTCACTTCTTGAACATTTTTCTTCTTGATATGTCCTTCTATCTTGATAGTTTGAGGAGTGGTAATTTCGACCAATGAATTACAAGATATGGTTGGATTCATTTCTTCCTTCTTGATGTGATCTTTCACTTCTTGCACCTTTTTCTTCTTGATATGTCCTTCTATCTTGATAGTTTGAGGAGTGGTAATTCCGGCCAATGCTTTACAAGATATGGTCATATTCATTTCTTCCTTCTTGATGTGATCTTTCACTTCTTAAACCTTTTTATTCTTGATATGTCCTCTTATCTTCAAAGTTTGAGGAGTGGTAATTCTTTTCAATGCTTTACAAGATATGGTCGAATTCATTTCTTCTTTCTCTAGGGTTGGTTCCTGGTGTATATCCTCTTCTTTTGATATTTCTTGATCCTTTTCTTCCTCCTCTTCACAATCAATGTAAAATAATTTCTTCTCAGCACACTTATGATCTTTAATGTATTTGTTATCACTAACAAAGCCCCTTTGCTCTTTTTTCTTCTAATTGTTGTGGTATCAACCTTGTAGGTTGTGGAAGGCTAGGAGAAGCAACACTTCCATATTTATAGTTGTGAGGGGTAGATTTCCTTGTTTCCATAATTTTGCTTTCCACTTTTCTTGCCAACCTAAATGCCCTCTCCAATGAATCACATTCCCAAAGACGAACTTCATGTTGAATGTTATCCTTTAAAGTCCCTATGGAGACATCAATCTTTTTCTTCTTTGCAATATCATTTTCCCTTATATTCAATTTTTGAAAGTCCTCAATGTGCTTCGCCATTGAACACTTTTGTTTGAGATTTATCAATTGGGTAGAGAAGGTGTTTCTCTTTGTATCCTCATAATGTGCTATCATTTCTTCTATGAAAATTGACCACGTAACAAGTGGATTACGAGAACAAAGCCCTTTATACCATAAAAATTGATCTGGTTCTAAATAAGAAGATGCAATACATACCTTTTGTAACAGTTTCACCTCATGTAGATCCAAAGATTGCTCCATCTATAGTATCCAATTTAATGGATCCTTGCCACCAAACTTCCTCATATCGCCTTTTCTTAATTTTAGGAGCTCAATCTTGAAACGACTGTAACTCTATACTTTCAGATCTCCAAGTTCTGAAATTGCGTCCTACAGTGTCCCTTTGAGTCCTCTTTATAACTCTACAAGGAAGAGTTATGTCAAATCTCCCACAATGACCTGATTATAGACTGGTTCAGTAGAGCGAACTTGTACGAAGTTCCACGAGTCGCTATTTCGACCTTAGTACCTGAAACCGATACACAAAAAACTATAGTCCGTCCTCTTTCTATAACTTCTTATGAAATTTCAATTTGATTCTCACAGAGAAAGTTATGACGATTTTCCCAAGGTCACTTTTTTGGAATGTAATTCAGGAGTCTGCAAAAACCCTAATTTCCTCAGGTCATATCCCCTACAATATAGCAATACAAGATCTAAAATTCGGACCTGAGGTTTAGAACGATTTCTTCTCAAATGGGTTTTGTTTTTAGCTTCTGAAACTTCGTATTGAAAACGTTATAGCGAAAATTCCATGATGACCTGTTTGAGATGGAATTCTAGAGTTTGCAAAAATGCTAACTTCCTTAGATCATATCTCCGAAAATATAGTGAGACAAGATCTGAAATTCGACCCCAAGGTTCAAAATGATTTCTTCTCAAATGGATTTTTGTTAGCTTTTGAAACTTCGTAGCAAAAAAATTATAGCGAAAAGTCCACGATGACCTATTTGGAGTAGCGAAACCCTAGAATCCAAAGCTCTGATACCAAATTCTATGAAACCAGCTCACAAAAAGATAGAAAAGATAGATCAATGCCTTAGAAATAGCCTCTTCAAGGGGGAAACCTCCTTTACATTACACAAATGAACAATTCTTGGATGATACAAATGACAAGACCTCCTTTCTATATATAGGAGTCTAAGGGGTCATAATATAATGAGAGCCGACATAACAATAATAATATAAGGGTACAATAATAACAATAGTGGGCTTCTATGGGGCACAATAATAACAATATGGGGACTACATGGGCACAATGATATAATAAGGGGGTTGTACTAATAACAATAAGGGATTACGCTAGTAGTATAGGGACCTAACAAGATCATTTTGCAAAATATGGATAATATTACAAATATTATTAAATCTGAAATCTAAGGAGAAATCATGGGGTGATAAAGAGTTAGAGGGAAAAATAAAACTTAGATATTATAAGGAGATGATCAAACCAAATATTTAAATTCAAAAGTATCTCTTTGTCTTCACCAATGTAAAGAATAAAATAAGCATTCCCAAAATAAGAACAAATTTTCATGAGCTCCATAGTGAAACTGGGTTTTGGTCAATTCCCAAAACACCATGGAATGAAAAATTCTATCACCTTTGGATAGTGAGAGGGTTGAAAATAAAAAACACTTTCTCTTACATTGTCCAACTTATAGACATATGAGATCTAAATTTCAAAATATTTGTCACATTACCAACCTTCTTGACCTTTTAACTCAACAAAGCTATGGAGACCTTGGAACAGTTCTCTTAATTCTTCTTTAGCATAGAAATAAAATTCTAAAAAATTATGAGTAATCTCTTACCTTCGTAATCTTCGATAGACCATATTCAATCTTAGTGAATGTTAATCATCATCATCATCATTAGTAACTATCCCTTTAACTCTTCCAAACTCATTTTAGGTGATACACTTTCATGTACTAATGTCCTAACAAATTAACAGTTTGGAAAAAGTCACTTTCAAAATTGATTGTTATTTTTAAATCTAAAATCTTGGATCCCTTTCTTGCAACAATAAAAAAATATAGCACCACAGGTTAATGGTTATTGATTTCTAGCAAATTTGGTGGCCTATACAATGGAAAGAATATGCCAATGTACATGGTCACATGTACTGCCTCCAATTACCCCTTCCATAATGCTTAAAACTAAACTTTGACTAATGGGCAAAAAATGACAACATAAACCCATGGTAAGTATTAAGCACCGTGCAATAAGCCAGTGATTGGCTTTACTACCTTTCCATCTTATCAATTGGATAAGAATAATATAATACTCAATGAATATGATGAAAAAATAACATGCCAATAATTAGCTTATTTCATGGTACTTGATATTCATCACAAGCAATTAAACCATACTCTTGGATTTTGTCCCCATATCATATATTAAAATAACTATATAATACTCTTGCAACATGGCTTATATACCTTAATGCATGTTTAAATGGCCACGACTACTATAAGCTTTAATCTTGATTGGATTGTTGAATGAATAGTAAATATTATCCATTAAAACACCACTTTAATTCATTTATTCTTCATTGTTTTTATCATTATTTCCATTGTTTGCATTCATGCATAGAATTATTTGCAGCTTCTGCAACTCTTGAAAATTTCGAAAACTTGACAACCTCTTTAAATCAAGAATTTTTTATTTTTTTTGTTTAAGAAGGGTTGAAATTTATCATAAAAAAATATTACAAGAACCTTGCAGGTGATCTAGAGGTCAGAGTTCCATGCGGAATAAATCTTATCCTAAACATATATAAACAAAATTTTGAAAATTCATCAAAAAATTTGTACGATTAAATATGCCAAATCCCAAATTTCGAAATATCTCAAAATTTCTAAAATATTAAGAAATCTACAGCCAAATTATGCTCAAATTTTACAAACACATGAACCATTAAACCAAGGATTCCCTTTGTTTTGATAACTAAATTACTTCATATTATCATGGTCACAAGCCAAGTCGTACTATGGTCGTATTAGCCATGGAGGAGATTGCAATTGCATGCTTATATATTTTTATCTAAATATATATAATATGAATCAACAAAATTTTGTCATGGTGATGGACAAAGTTTTTTTTTTTTTTTACAAGCACAATCATATCAATAAATGGATTTAATATACATCATAGATACATAGTTAAATCTTTCACGAACAAAAATAAACTCAAATCCTAAAATAGTTATACAACTAAAACCCTAATCCTAACAACTAATAGCTAAACCCTAATATTTAAAATCTTTCGTTATTGATATTTATTAATGGTTATTTTTTGTAATTTATTAATATTTATCAATGGTTTTGAAATTATTAATAGAGATATTTTCATTAATTAACATTTAAATGAGGAAATCGTGTACTTATAATAAAGTCGTGTCAGAAAAGAATTTTTAATTCCTATTACCTCCATTATCTTTGTTCTAGATTTTCATTACTTGAAATGCAAGAATTCCTATTACACCTTACCTCTTCAGATCTAGGTTTTCATTAAACCAAATGCAGGAGTCCATCGCATTTAGGACTAAATTATCAATAATTACAAAATTAACTTCAAAAACTATTCATATTAGAAGAATGATTTTTCTCACCTTTGCCACATATCGATTAAGGGCATTCCATCCAATATTTTGTTTTAGCTATGTGATGATCATAAATTTGAACAAAGCAGAGAGACATAGTGCTTTGCAAAAACATAGAGGTCATTGTTCAGTGGGAAAAAACTAAGAAACCGAGTGTTACAATTTAGTATTACCAGAGCAAGAATGCATTACCTATAAATCAATTGAAAGAAACATTGGATTGGATGAGCGTTCAAAGATTGTAGATATCTAGATGTTCTCGTGTCACCTCATCCCACATAATTCAAGGGTTGTCTCGAAAATATAATCCATGCTCTTTCTGAAGGGTAAATACAATTGAACCACCTATGAGTATTCATTACAGTCACATTGAAATGAAATCAAATGATCTGATTCCAATCAGGTTAATGGTCGCTTAACAAGTGGATAAATAAATTATATTTAAATTTATTAGGTTATTCATGGGTTTGAAACTGAAAGATTGTACAAATACTTTTCATATAATTCATTGGATGATGCATTAGATGAAGAATATTTTATTGAAATCAAATATTGTTCACTCGTTTATTTAAAAATCAACATTTCTCAAATCCAATTCTAATATAAACCACCCCTATAGCATAATTAATAAAACAATTATAGATTATGTTACATTTTTTATTTTATATGCATGTAAAAACAAATTGTATAAGTTAGTGGAGGAAATAAATCATTATAAGGCATTAGTGCTCACACATATTATAGACCAATTGACTTGTTATATATAAAAACTAACGTTTGTAAGTTTATATATCTTTTTTATTCCATGCAAATTTTAAATTACATTATATAATATAATATATGAAAACTCTAATATTTGTTCCCTTTGTTAATATAAATAAAGCTATAATATAGTTTTGATAAAAGTAGTTTATTAAGGGAAGTGTGAGTCCTGGTTTCAGTGCTACTACAGTCATCTCTGTCGATTATTTCAATGGCCTCTGAGGAGCGGGTGGCCCCCCCTCCACCCTTGCTTGACTCCTTTGTTGATGTTGTCTTCCAATATTTAGTGGCCTCCCTTCCCAAGCATGCGCGTCCGTCAGTTGTTGCATCCAAGTTTGTTAAGCGTAATGATGAGGTTAATAACGTTTCGTTACGGGATGGGGCACATCGAACCTCCTTTGATTATGCTAAGAGAGATTTGATAGGTAAATTCACAGGTATGTGACATTCTCCAAGGTCAATGGAAGTTTGGATATGAAAAAATTGGAAGCCTATGATGAAGATCAATATTTCTCTCTCTGCGGTAGGCAATGGGTTCTTCATTTTTCTATTTGAATTAAAAGAGGACAAAGATGTAGTATTCTGAAATGGGCCATACTTATTTGGCTCTAGAGGGATGTATTTGAACAAATGGACCCTTGAATTCAATCCAGACGAGGACATTCCTACTACTATTCGAGTACGGGTCAAGCTTTTGCACCTTCAAATCTCATGCTAGAGTGACGACTGTCTCCGGGCTATTGATAATATGGTATGGAAATTATTGGACAAGTCTGAACCCAAAGGCTCCTAATTTTCTTATTCCAAAATATGTGTAGAAGTAGATTTGGAGAAGGGTCTGTCGGCCGAAACCAATATAAATCTAGTAGAATGGAAGCACAAACAAGTTGTGGAATATGAACACATTCCATTCAAATGCAAACACTGCCACCATTATGACCATTTTTCCAGAGACTATGCCAAAGCTGGGAAAGATAAAACTATGGATGCTCCAACAACTCAGGAGGAGCAATGGTAGAAGCCAAAAAGAACTCTGAAAGGAAAAGGAACGATGTCAAAGTCTCGAGGTCCTATGGCCAACAACATTGATCCTTCCTCCTTGAACCCCTTCAAAGTATTAAGTGATGATGAAATGGAAATGGAAACTCCCATTCAAAAAACAAAAGGACAAGCGTGGAGGATGTTCAGGTAATTAAAAAAGGTGAAATAGTAGTGGAAATTAATCCAAAGGAAAGTGGGGGAGAAGCCACCACTTTGAAGACTGTTTCGACCCCTGACATTCTAAGCTCCATTCTTGGCAGTCTACTCAAGGATTTAGAAAGATTTGTCCAGAATATGTCTCAAAATTTATCCTAGGCTGACGAATGTAGCAATCATGAAACTGACCCCTTGAGGAGAAAAGGAAGGCAAGACAAGAGGGAACATCGAGAAAGAGAAGGAGAACTAAACAAAAATCTTGGGAACCAATCAATAATTTCATAAATTATCAAAGGGAAATGGATAAACAGAGAAGGAAAGGATGGTGGACTCTCCCCCTCCATTCATAAGTAATGAAAGTAATATCTTGGAACATAAGGGGGCTAGTGAAAATTGCTAAAACCCTAGTAGTAAGAGACCATCAAACAAGAATCTACATTGGTGGTGTTTATTCAAGAAACAAAACTATAAGAAATAGAGGTTCTAAGAGCAGCTGGAAATTTCTGGAAAGATTGCTCTGGGTCAGTTGAGTCTTTAAGGGGAGCCTCAGGAGGTCTCAACATATTTTAGTCAAACAAGAATTTCACCTTGGTTGAAGAAACAAAAATGAAGTCTCGAGTTAGCATTGGGTCTCCTAGAGGAAAGATATTCAGGGGAAAGGATCCCCTTCATAAATATTTATGGTCCAGTTCTATATAGTGAAAAATCCGAATTTTAGGATTCATTAGAATCTCTAAATGAGAGAAACCACCACATTAACAATATAATGGGAGGGGAATTCAACACAGTTTTAAATGTGAAAGATAAAAGAGGAGGGATTTCAAATAGGATACATTCAGAGATATAATGGAGGAAACAATAGAGCGATGAGATTTCATTAATATCAAGCCTAAGGTTGGGAAATATACATGGTCAAATAGATGGTATGGGGATCACTTTATTGTTTCTTGCTTGGATTGCTTCTTATTGCACAACAGATGTCTCCTCAAAGGCTTGGACTGCTCCTCGACTACTGAAGCTCAGGGAGACTCGAACCATCGACCCATCATAATCACAATGGAAAAAACTGAAAATATTGGGCCACTTCCCTTCAAATTCAATACATATTTGTGCCAATATGAATAGGTTGGGGAACTGGTAAGGCAGGCCTGGTTCTGCCAACTCCAAGGCTTCCCTAGTTATGTTTGGGAAACTAAGCTTAAGAATGTCAAAAAAAGAGTTGAGGAAGTGGCTGAAAGAGAATTACCAACTTATCCAAATGGAAAATGGCATCAACCCATGGTATTCATCCACCCATGGAATTTACCCATGGTATTGTAAGTGGCATCCACCCATGGTATTTATCCACCCATGGTATTGTAAGTGACATCCACCCATGGTATTCATTCACCCATGGTATTTTTCAATGGTATTGTGACATCCACCCATGGTATTCATTCACCCACGAAATTGACCTGTGGTATTGTGACATCCCCCCGTCATATTCATTCACCCATGGAATTGACCCGTGATATTGTGACATCCACCCATGGTATTCATTCACACATGGAATTGACCCATGGTATTGTAATTGGAAAACACTATAAGTAACAAGTCGCATTTTGTAAAAGGACAGATTATCCACCAAAATGTAGTCCTTACAGTTATTATCTGTTTTGATAAAAGAATTTTGTGGTTTTTTTTATTGGGCATTCTACTCTTTTTCTTCTTACAATTTCAATTTTTCAAATCTTGGGGGCCCCCAAGATCTGAAAAATTAAAATTTCCAAAAGAAAAAGAATAGAATTCCCAATAAACTCCATTGCAATCTTTCAGATCTTGAGGGCCTCCCCCCAAGATCTGGTTCAGTGGTATCAGAGGAGGTTATGATTCCATGGGTTTCATGCATATTTCAGTTTCAAATTTTTGTAGCAATATTCAACAAACTTCAAACACACGCTGCAACCTCCACAAACCACTTTCTTGGGCCAAGAACGAAGAATTTTTTCTTTTTTTTTTCACTTCTTTCCAGGAATTTTTTTTGGGCAACGATTTTACAGAACAGATCTGAAACTTTTGGTGAAATCTTTACAAAACCAAATAACATATCTAGATTCCTTGTGAAAAAATACCAAAATGCAAAACAAAATCGACCGAATCGGAGTCTAGATAAGGGAGATACCACTTATTTAAAATCAGCTATGTTGCAGATATTTTTTTTTACAACAACTGGTGGATAGTGACTCTTCTATCATTTTTTAAGTTTTTGTGTAGAATTTCAAAACAAGGATTGTATATCTGATCTCCTATTGAAAAATCACCCAATTTAAAAAAAAAATGGGTCGAATCGGAGTTCGGATGTGGAAGATATCGCTGATTTAAAATCAACTATTTTTTCAGAACTTTTGTGATGGCGGAAAATTGCAGCGCGAATTTGAGATTCTAGAGTGTCCATATAAGGATTTCCAACACATGGGAAAATACAAATGGTCCTTCTGCTTCCAAAAACAGGTTATAATAAATATTTTGTGTTATATTGACCAAGTTATGTCCATTTTAATTCTGGAGCAACATTCGGAGCGGGTTCCCGTTGGAGACGTGCCCTCCCACCCCACTTTAGTAGGTACCTGCTTCACATTCATCAGTTTTAGCATAACAAAATTTGGCTTGGGTTATTTGGAGACGTTCCCTCCCACTCTAGGCTATGTAGGCACTTGCTACTTCATCAACAACCAAAATCACGATTATGGGTCATCCGCACAAAATCCTTGTCATCGAAGTCCATTTACTAGGCCGCACACTGTTAGTATCACAGTTGGTCACAAGCATTACAGGGCATCTCTATCCTCGGATCTTCGTTTGTCATGGTTATGGGTCATCAACAAACCCACATTTCATCGAATTCCATTTGTTAGGCCACACACTATCAGTATCACAGTTGGTCACAAGCATTACAGGGTATCTCTATCCTCGGATCTCCGTTTATCATGATTATGGGTCATCCACAAACCCACACTTCATCAAAGTCCATTTGCTAGGCCACACACTGTTAGTATTACAGTTGGTCACAAGCATTATAGGGTATCTCTATCCTTAGATCTTCGTTCATCATGGTTATGGGTTAACCACATAAAACCCTTCTCTTCAGTGGCTCTTCATATTCAATAAAGGCTTCACAGGAGGGAACTTCACGCAATGGGGACCATTGCTTCTTAAGGAGGGAGGAATGATCCAAATGGAAAATGGCATCAACCCATGGTATTCATCCACCCATGGAATTTACCCATGGCATTGTAAGTAGCATCCACCCATGGTATTATAAGTGACATCCACCCATGGTATTTGCCCATGGTAATGTGACACCACCCATGGTATTCATTCACCCGTGAAATTGACCCGTGATATTATGACATCCTCCCATGTTATTCATTCACACATGGAATTGACCCGTGGTATTGTAACTGAAAAACACTGTAAGTAACAAGTCTCATTTTGTAAAAGGACAGATTATCCACCACAATGTAGTCCTTACAGTTATTATCTATTTTAATAAAAGAATTTTGTGATTTTGTTTATTGGGAATTCTACTCTTTTTCTTCTGGCAATTTCAATTTTTCAGATCTTGAAGGCTCCCAAGATCTGAAAAATTGAAATTGCCAGAAGAGAAAGAGTAGAATGCCCAATGAACTCCATTTCAATCTTTTAAATCTTGAAGGCCTCCCCCCAAGATCTGGTTCAGTGGTATCAAAGGAGGTTACGTTTCCATGGGAATGAGGGTTTCATGCATATTTTAGTTTCAAATTTTTGTAGCAATATTCAACAAACTTCAAACACGCATTCTGACCTCCACAGAGTACTTTCTTGGGCCAAGTAGGAAGAAATTTTTTTTTTTTCATTTTTTTGCAGGAATTTTTTTTGGGTGGCGAGTTTATAGATCAGATCTAAAAACTTTGGTGAAATAGTTATGAAAACAAATAACATATATAGATTCCTTGCGAAAAAATACCAAATTGAAAAAAAAATCGACCGAATCGGAGTCTAGATGAGGGAGATACCGCTTATTTAAAATCAACTATGTTGTAAAATTTTATTTTTTTTTTTTTTTTCAGTTTTTTTTTTACG
>APFE030743899.1:715-68690 GCA_000404065.3 Pinus taeda
TTACATGTACTTGATGATCATTTGATGTATATGGATCCAGTTTGAAAATTTATGAAAAGTGGTCCTTGAAAAGAAGTAGGGGGTTGTTGCTCCCTTCTAGAAGAGACTGGGAAATGAGAGAGAGTTTAGCTCTCTGCAGGTTGCAGCCTGCGTACTAGTAAAGGACTGCACCAGTACAAGACCATTGTAAAAGGAGTTTCTAATTTGAAAGAAGATAGAGACATATTGCAGCAGGTGGTTTTCACCCACATTGGGTTTCCACCTTATATCTGGTGTTCTTTGATGTGACTGTCTGTTTTTCTTGTTCATGCTCATTAATTTATGGTATTGATATGCAAAAATAATTCAAAGTGTAAATAAGGAAGATTTGGTAAAAGAACTAGATAATACTGATTCACCCCCCCTCTCAGTATTATTTTCAACAGAGAGCCCTCTCCTGTCCTCGTAGGGCTAGCTACGAGGCTGAGCGTGGTTTGATGTGGCCTTGAGTCTTGCCTTATTTTAGCCTAAGGAGGATTTGAGCACTAATATATGCTATAATTCTTTGGCTGATATCATGGGTTCTAGATCTCCCCTTACGAGTTCCATGTGGTCTCATACCGTCACTCCGACTACGGAGCCTTTTACGCCACAAATTCACAATGTGACTATCACATCTGTTCTGACTATTCCAACCATTTGTGTGGCTTCTTCAGCCCCCGTTGTCAGTGCTGTCACTACATCTTCAGTCGTGACCACTGTTGCCGGACCTTCAGTTGGTCCTCCAAATAGTGGTCCGTCGGCATCCGCCTCTGGGGTTGTTAATCCTACCCTTAGTGCCCCACCTTCTTCTGGTTCCATTCCAGCAGGGGAGGCATATGATCAATATTTCCAAGCTCTTTAGAATCCAGATCCATAGAATCCATTTCATTCTTATGATTCTCGAGGAGCCCATATTTATCACCCCGAACCCATGCCATCTCAACCTGCGGTTAAGGTTTCAAATCTGTTATCTGTTGCTTGGGGTACCACCACTTATCATGGCGGCCAAGCACATCCCTCAAATTTTCAAGGTCCACCCTATCAAGGTCAATCGTCTTACAGGCAGTCGTCTTACGGGTAGTCGTCTCACGGACAACCGTATTACAGGAAACCTTATCCAGGGCAACCTGTTGGCCCACAAGGACAACCCTACCAGGGACAACCTTCGGCCTTCAGTGGTTCCTCTTTCACATACTACGGGAAACCTTCTGGCAACCCAAGACAACCTTACATTCAACAAGGTGAACCTGGTGCCTAGCAAGGTCACCCCTCTGGAAAAGTTAGTCAGCCTCACATCTAGCAAGGCCAACCCACTGTCCAGCCTAGTTAACCTTCTAGACAAATTGTCAACCTCAAATCCAACAAGGCTAACCAATTGTTCAACCTGCTCAACCATCTGGTCAGTCAGGACAACCTTCAGTTGTGCAAGGTCAACCCAATACCCAACAAACTCAACCTTCCGAGGAAATGGGCCAACCTCAAACTCAACCAAGTCAACCTTCTAGCCAGATGGCTCAACCTCAGTTCTCCCAAGGACATCCGTCTAGGCCTTCTCAACCGGGAACTTAAACACTCGTTGCTTCTCAAGATCCACCCGGTTTTCAGCCCCAGCTTGGGCTCCATACCCAATCCAGTCTCCAAACTCAAGTTGGGTTCCAAACCCAAACTGCTTGTCAAATGCAGCCTGGTCCCCAGGCTCAGTTTGGAGCCCAGCTGCCTTATGGTTTCCAGCAACCCCAAGGGAAAACTCAGATTGCCCCATACCAAAATTATCAACAGCCATTGGTTAACACTTATCAGAATTTTCAGCAACCATACGTTGCTCCTGTGGGTCAGGTTGGTAATCAGTGGAATGCTAGGGGTCAAATCCAGGGTCAACCATCTAGTTGTAGTTATAACCCCTATGGACAAAATCCCTACCGACAAAACCCTTATGGGCTGAATCCATCCAGACAAAATAAATGGGGGCAACCTGCAACTGGATGGAACTCTGGCGCTATTTCTTACCCGCCGCCTCATATGTCCTTCAATCCTCAATTACCCTTTTTGGCAACATTGGAATACCATATGTGTCCAAACTGACAAATGATCCTATTCTTCATAATCTGTATTGGCCGCCGGTTCCAATTAAGATCCCCAGTGATTGTCCCAAATTTGACAGTAAGGCTGTAGAAGATCCCCAAGCTCATGTCATGACCTATCACCTATGGTGTTCATCGAATTCGTGGCTTGATGATTCAATCCGGCTCTGCCTATTCCAACGGACTCTCACTGGCTCTGCCGCCAAATGGTACATTGAGCTAGCTCACGGAACTTTTCAAGACTTTAACTCACTGGCTATGGCATTTTTAACTCATTTTCAGTTGCCGATTCGATATGAAACGAGCACACACCTGCTGACATCCTTGAAACAGGACACGGATACGCATATCTTTGATCACATCCATGAATGGAGGCGGCGTCATCGTTTAATTAAGTTCTGGATCCCCGACTAGCTTTTGACCGACTTGTTTACAACTTCATTCGTCAGTCTAATAGCCTGGGACATTGCTATGGGGCCATGTGTAAGTGAAGAGTAGGCCATTGCGTGTGCTCAGTACCTTGACTTGGTTTACTCCCAGTCTGGTATGCTATATGATTATTTTCCAGATGCCCTGTGACCCGGAACTTCCAAAGCTCCGTCAATGCCATCTGTTGACGATGTCATTGGTTCCATTAACGTATCCTCTAGAAAATCTTCTGTGAACCCTACGAAGCAAAAGTCTAATGCTCCAAATGAAAATGCTTCTCAGGCTTCACCTAATTCTGGTAAAACTTCCAAGGTTAACGCCATCTAGTCCACCGCGGCGGACAAAACTTCGAAAGGAAAGAAGAAGGGAAAAGGAAAGAATAAAGCTGATCAACCAAAGCAGGATACCCCTAAGCCTCCAGTCGAGGAAGGTGCCAAGCACAAACCTAAGTATCCTTGTCTTATTTGTGATGAGGATCACTATACTAAAGACCGCCCAAGGCGGTCTGAAGTTAGTCGCTTGTTAAAACGTACCCTTGGGACTCCTGCCATGCTCAAAGAGCCTTTTCCCTCACAACAGATTCAAATGGTGGTTGATCCATCTCAATCCTCTTCTCCCTTCAGCTCTCAAGTTTTTATGGTTGGGAAAATTCCCATCCATATCAGTACATAGTCAAAAGAGTATCCTTCGCCCGCCAGGAAGGAAACTAAGGTCCCCTCCAGTGCTCCTTTGTCCAGTTCTGGCTCACTCCATATCGAGCGACCTAGTACTAAGTCAGTCATTAGACCTCCTCCTAAAGGGATGCTCTAAAAGTCTTCCCACAACCCTAATGCTCATGCTTCACAGCACTATAGCATCGTTGATGACTTAGCCCAAGCTCCTTCGGCTATGTCTGCATTAGAAGTCCTCCAGAGCTGTCCCTCCCAGAGGAAGTCATTGTTGTCAGCCATCGGTGGCATTGACCCAACCGACTCGGATTTGATCACTTTTGACCTCGAAAATTATGTACCGAGACTGCCTCACCAAATCGCCTTCCTTATTCAAGACATCATCAATTCTAAGACTATTCACCGCACTGTTATTGATGAAGGCGCTTCTACTTGCATTATGTTTGTTGCTTGTTGGAAGGCTATAGGTTCTTCGACCCTGAGCCAATCTCCCAATACCTTGGAAGCCTTCGATGGGAGAGATTCCAGTCCTTATGGTATACTCCCACGTCTACCTATTACCCTAGAAGGGAAGACAGTCGAAGTTGAGGTTGAATTTGTTGATGCCAATTTAACTTACAACCTCCTTTTGGGACGAAGCTGGACATATGCTATGTGAGCCATGGCTTCATCTTTATTTCATGTCCTTCATTTTCCCCATCAAGGGAAGATTGTCACGATAGACCAGTTGTCCTTCTTCACTTCCTCTTCTTTTGATGGCAACGTGCCTTTCGTGGAACATACCTCCGTTTCGTATGAGAGTGTGGGTGCTGGAATTTTTAAAGATCCTGCCCTTATGGGTGTTTTTTCACTCCCACCTCCCAACATCGCTCCCATCAATATGATTTCTATTTGTTCTGATCCTTGGGTTCTTCCTCCCACTGATCAGGTAGAATCTTGGGGCGATGTCATGCCGTTGAGTACTGCTGAGCTCAACTACGTCGAAATTGTTTCTGTATCGGCTTCATCTCCTGAACCTGCTCCTTCAATTAGGGAAATCGACTCGTACATCCAATCCCCTTGGCTTAGAGATAACACTTCTTTGGACCCCTTACAGGAAATCTTTCCTTCAGATGAAGAAATTATCGAGACTATGTCTTTTGAGGAACCTCCTTGGTCTGATCATCACCATCGTTCCTCGTTTCTCCCTACCCATGGGGCGATGCTTACTTGTCTTGAGCAATTTGCTTCCTGTGTCCCCTCCCAACCCCTTCAGACACCTATCCAAATCCATCAAGTTTTCTCTGAAGGTAACATGGGGAACATTACGCAAACTCAACCTATCGACATCTATGTTAAACCAGGGGTTGTTGAGCATATTCACATCAGAGTAACCTGTACTCTGGAGAAGATTCAACTTTATACTAATCCTCTTCAAGAATTTTGTGATGTTTTTGCTTGGTCGTATGAAGAAATTCCCGACATCGATCCTAGCATCGTGGTACTTGAAATACCTACATATCCGGGTGCTAAACCTATTCGACGGCGTTTACGTCCCATGAACCCCCGAAAGGCTGCAGCTATCAAAGCAGAAGTTGAAAAGCTTCTTAAAGCTGGGTTTATTTACCCTATCCCACTCACAGATTGGATTTCTAATATTGTCCTTGTGACCAAGAAGCAGGCACTATTAGGGTATGTGTTGATTATCATGACATTAATCATGCCTGTCCCAAAGATAACTACCCTACACCTTTCATTGACCAGCTTATTGATGAGTGTTCTAGTAGTGAGATTTATTCATTTATGGACGGATTGTTTGGTTATAACCAGATCAATATATCGCCTGCGGATCAACACAAGACTGCCTTTATCTACTCGTGGGGTACTTTCGCCTATAAAAAACTCCCTTTCGGTCTAAAAAATTTCTGTGCTAGCTTCCAGCGTGCAATGTCTTATGTGTTTCACGATATTTGACACATTGTGCAACCTTACCTGGATGACCTTCTGGCTCATTCAGCAAAGCGCCAAGACCATCTAGATCACCTTCACGAAATCTTTCTTCGCTGTCGACACTATCGTATTCGCCTTAATCCGCATAAATGTGTCTTCTGCGTTGAATCCGGTAGACTTCTTGGGTTTATCGTCTCCAAAGAGGGCATCCGCCTGGATCCCCTTAAGGTTGAAGCCATCTTGAATCTTCCTCCCCCTGCTTCTTTATAGCAATTACAGAGTTTGCAGGGTAAAGCGAATTTTTTATGCCGTTTTATTCCAAACTATGTTGAAGTTGCCAAAGGCTATACGCGGTTATTAAAGCGTGATACCCCTTTTGTCTGGGATGCCGTTGCACAAGAGTCATTCAAGCAGCACAAGGCGCTCCTTGTTTCTGCTCCGTTGTTACGTCCGCCTGATTATCACCGCAATTATACTCTTTATTTAGCCACCACCGATAACACCATCGACATGGTTCTAGTCCAACACGATGATGATGGTACTGAGCATGTTGTCTACTATCTCAGTCGCAATCTACTTGACACAGAAACTCGATATGCCTATGTCGAGAAGTTGGCATTGGCAGTCGTTCATGCTGTCCAACGTTTCCGCCACCATATTTTATTGCGCAACACGATGATGATTTCTGACTGCAACCCAATGACGTACATTTTCTCACGTCAGTTACTGGGGGGCAAGTACTCAAAGTGGATTGTCATCCTTCAAGAGTTTGACTTGGAGTTTACTACACCCAAGTCTAAGAAATCCCTTGTTTTCGTTGAGTTGCTTTTCTCCCTACCATTTGTTACTATGCCCTCTCGATCAGAGGACCATATTCCGGACAAGTACATGTTCTTGATTAGCACCCTCTATCCTTGGAATGGGGATATTATTGTTTACCTTCAGACATCCTCCTTCCGTCCTAATTTGTCCAAGGATGCTCGGCAACGTATTCACCATCATTATCAACCTTATCGCATTAGCGAGGACACCCTATACCGTCTCGGCACTGACTTTCTTCTTCGTCGTTGTCTGATGTTCAAGGAAGCCGAACAAGTTTGGAATGACTACCACTCTAGCACCTGTGGTGGTCATATGTCCGAGTATGCTACTGCTCAGAAGATCTTCCATGCTGGTTATTTTTTGTTGTCTATTTTCAAGGATTGCATTCTCTCCGTCCGCTCTTGTCATGTGTGCCAAATATACCAATGGAAGATGCGTGCGCCTCCTGCTCCTTTACACCCTGTCATTACCATCGACCCTTTTGCCAAATGGGGCATTGATTATATGACCTGTAACCCTCACTCGACCAGGGAGCATGGGTATATCATCGTTTCCATTGATTATTTCATGAAATGGGCCGAGGTGATGCCTACGCTATCTATTGACGGTAAGACTGCAGCACAATTTTTATTCAATCATGTCATTTTGTGATTCAGAGTCCCTCAGGCTATCGTCACTGATTATCGTTCTCATTTCCGTAATCATATGATGACTAAGTTAACAACCCAGCTGGGCTTGCGACGTGATAGTTCGACGCCATATTATCCTCAGGCTAATGGCCAAGTAGAAGTTGTCAACAAAGTTTTGGTCACGATGCTTCAACGCACCATTGGCATGCACAAGTCCAACTGGCATCTGATGTTGTTTTCTGCCTTATGGGCCTACCGAACTTCAGTGAAGGATGCCACCGGATTCACCCCATTCCAATTAGTTTACGGTCTGGAGGCTACCCTTATGATTGAATGTGAGATCCCTTCTCTTAAATTAGCCGTTGAATTGCTCCCAAACACTACTCCAGTAGAAGAACGCCTTCTTTACCTAGAGCGGTTAGACGAGACTCGTCGACTAGCCTCTCTAGTCATTGAAGCGCAGAAGAAGAGAGTGAAAACTCACTTCGACCAAGTTGTCAATCCTCGTTCTTTCATTGAAGGAGACCTAGTCCTGCCCTATGATCAAGAAAATGATAAGTTGGGGGTAGGCAAATTCGAGCCTATGTGGCATGGGCCTTACATTGTGAAACATGTTTTGCAAAATGAGGCCTATGAGCTAATCAATTATGAAGGGAATCCTCTAGATAAGCCCCGACATGGGCTTTATTTGAAGAAATGTTATGCATGAATTTCGTGCATCTGGTTTGTACATACGTCTGTTTTCAGCTTGTGTGTTTTCAGTGTGTGTTTGCTTGTATGGCTTCGTGTGTAGGTGTAATTGTCGCTTATTGTGTCTTTTTACTTCTTTGCAGATGTCTGCTACACCTTACGTTGGTTTCGCTGATGGTGCTTTATGTAGTACTCAAAAACCTTTCCTCTGCGGCATGGGTGATCTACGATCCTCACGATGAGTTAGTAGACCTTCAAGGCGTTTGTCTGGGTTGCACCACAAACAATGTCACTGAATATAGCACTGTCATTGAATTACTGACCGCGGCTATTAACCTTGATATTCGTGCATTGCTTGTGAATCTGGATTCTCAACTTGTCGTCCACCAACTTAACGGGCATTATTCCATTAAAGAGCATCAGATTTTAAGGTTGTATTTACGTGTTAAATTATTGGAAAGAAATTTTGATTTTATTACATACCAACATATTCCAAGAAGATTAAACACATTAACTGATGCATTAGCAAATCATGTATTAGACAGACATTTATGCAACATGTAATCAAACATTGTATAGAAGCATTTAGACACAATAATAAACCAGAGATAGCATATGTATATATATATCGTGTGGTGCACTGAGGCACTCAAAAAAATAAGTGTGTATGTCAAAAATAGAGTCTATGTCCAATACATTCGAGACACATGTCTCTCAAAAAATCAACAGAAAGTAAAGCCTAGGTGTCTACTGTGGTGGGTTCTACTCTCTATAGCAGACCACTGCCTGTGCAACTCGTCTCAAGAGCCTATGCACCCTAGGTGTCACTCTGACCGTGTGTCTCTAGTACTCTACTGGGACCTCCTCGATCCCCCTATAGTCTAGGATCTTGTCAGTCAAGCCCTCAAGGTTATGGGCTATCTCCTCCACTGCATTGCCGCCAGGACGAACCAAGGCTAGCTCTCTGTTGCCCTGTGGGTCCCTCTGTGCCTCGGGAGCTAGTCCTACCGGCCTCTCTGGGCCCACATCTACAAGTAACATAAGAGACAGCATTAAGACATATGCATGATAAAATCCAAAAACATTATAAAAAACAAAACACATAAATAAGTGTGGTGTTTGATCAAGTGTTTCACCTCCCTCATCCCACTGCTCGCCAACAGGAAGCAGCATGTCGGGGTCTCCGTGGAAATCTGTGCCTGCATATGGCCAATCCTCGACTATGACCTTCTGACGGTCTAGCCACTCTCGGAACAGCATCCCCCATGATACTGGTCGGCTGCCACCCCCTCGCGGCATAACATGTGCCCAACGGGTGATGCAGATCTCCCGTGGCCCAGACCCGTACAGGTCCATGTCCTCTAGCTGAAGAGATGACACCTTCTCCAGCATGAGCAAGATCAGGATAGATCCGTATCCGAACTGTTTTGTCTCCCCTTGTCAGCACTTTGTAAGCTACCTTTTCATGTTAACAGCCATTGTTTCCGCCTAGTTATACATGGTCGGGTTAAGTATATCAAGAGCTAACCAAAGGTGATTCTTTTTTGCCTCATGTTGGGCTTAAGAGCCCACCATTCTCATGACCATGAACAATACCGAGCGAAGAGTCAAATCTTCCACTATCAGAATATGTAATTTCCCGCTAGTGGCTAATTTGCGTGCCCCTGGGCACACCCGTGCTATCAGTATATCTAGGGTCTTGCTGGCAACCCGTTGATCCTCTAAGATCGGCCTCTCACCGTGACGAGACAACCGAGTCAAAAAATATATGTCCATAGCATCAAATTCAATGTCCTTTCCCCGGATAACAAACTTCCCGTCCGTCGGGTTCCATGAGCAAATTAACAGCTCTAGTAAGTCAGGTTGTGCTCGAAGATGTGGAGTGAGGAAGAATTTCAGCAATCCACACTCAAGTAGGGCTCTCCTGCACCCAGGATCGTTAAATGCTTGTTCGTCATTAATATCATGAGTTCTTTCCTACCACACGAATGCCATTTTTCCCTGCATCAAAGGAAAAAATGTTTAGAGCCCTTTTCATAAGCTTAAATTCAAAAATTATAAAATTTTTAAACTTTATGGCGTTGTCGCAGCTGTTTTTCAAACAACGACGACGGCTCGAGGTCAGACGTTCATTTTTTCTGCGATCGTCGCGAGATTACATCTATCTCTCGTGACGATCCTGATAGTGGTACGTGTTACCACGCTCGGTCATCGCTAACCCGAGCGGATCTTCCACAACAACCGAGAGGCAAATTTGGATTTTAAAATCCACCCAAAACCACCTATACAATATCAAATCGAATGAAAAAATCATTGAAATGCAGCACAAAGGAAAGACTACTTACTTGGTAGGAGCCTCGGGCGAGATCGTTGATCGTTGGTGCTGGAATCGAGCTCGGAACTTCGCTCAGGTTTGCACACTAAAACACCAAAGGTAAAAAACTCACAAGGTAAATGTAAAAATGAAATTACCATACTGCCTTTAATAGTATTTTTCCAAAAAATTAAAATTTTACACTATAGGGTTTAGGGTTTTTTCCATTTATTTTGAAGTTTTGATTAGGGTTTTGAGTTTTTAAACCAAATTTTCCACATATATAATGTATTTATGTCGATTGGATCTTATGATGTGGTGTTTTTGTGTAGAAACAGAGATGGCAGGCACATGTCATGATCCGTATACACTTGGTCCATATTTTTCAAAAGTCCTCTTTAAGCTCTTTTCCGACTGAAAAGACAAAAATATTGCCAAGTTTTCCCTTTTGACGCATTAAATGGAATAAAAAGCGGTCCACTTTGAGCTCTTTTCTGACCGTATAAACATGAAAAGATCGACAGACTTTTGCCATTTCAGGTTTGATACTGGTTATGAAACGACGTGTCTTCGATCGCTTTTCTACTTTTTCGGATCGAGGCCACTAATTACAAAAAGTACTCCTTGACCGTAATGGTCAAGAGGTTCTCTCGAGTATTATTTTATATTTTTTCGGGCTCGAGGGACACAAATTTACGAAAAAGGACCCCCCCTTGAGTTTTCTTTTCTGTGTCTTTTTCAAACTCTCTAAACATGAAAAAGACTCCGAGTTTTCCCTGTGTCGGACTCGTTAAACCCTGACGACAATGGACTCATCGCCATGACGAGACTCGAGCTTCTCCTCCTTAGGGCTCGTTAAACTATCACTAGGTTGGATTCGTCCGAAGGTCGAACTTATATTACAAGCATATGCTATCCCCTTCAAGCTTGTTTTCAAAAATAATTGGGGTACTCGCCAACAATGGTGGGGGGAAAATTTGGAAGTCATCATTGGTTACCTGCGGCAGCTAGTCACTCTTGAACATTGACACTTTTGCTTCTTGTCGGGTTGGGATATCCACACATCATCACTTGGCCTTCCAAGGTTTTGGGTTGTTATTTTGCATCATTCCATTTGATCCATGTTGTCTCTATCAAGCCTCTGATCCCTTGGTACCAAAATGCTGCCACATTCCGGAGTCGTGTCACCGATATGTTCAAGAGTATAATCCTTCTATAGTTCACACTCTTACCTCCTCCTCTGATACTCTGATTCACCATCTACCACTTGTGCCTTGCCTCGTGTCGTTGATGGGGGAAACATTATGGCCCTCCTGTGACGGATCATCTCCTATCGACGCCAGCTCATTATCCAGGAGATTGGTCTCTAGATCCCCTTCAGTACCTTGGAGCTTGCATGCCTCAATGGCAAGTTCTTCGCACCTGACGGTAGAATTTTGTGATGCAGGAAAGTGTTTCCTCTCCGGACAAAGGCAACCCCTCTAGCCCTAGAGTGGGTCTAGTCACAAACAAGGACAGATCAACAATAGCTTTCCTTAAACAGTCATAGTTGGAGGACTACCTCAACCGGTCGTCGATGGAGTTTCGTTGTGCTACTCCAGCTTTCGCTTCCTTCTCCTGAATGAGTAATCAACCTGAAATAATGCAAAGGAAATACAACAAAGCACGTAACCGGAAAACAACAATGACCTATTTACTCACAAAGTCAAGAAGTCATGAGCTATCAAGTAAATTACATACAAGACATAGAAAAACATCATTGATTGTATTAATAATGAAATAAGAGCAAGCTTGCAACCAAAGTCTTGATTTCGAAAGCCTTCTCAGAGGAATCCAACCAACATGTTCTTCAAGCATTCACTCTTTGAAGATGGATCTCCCAACATACAAAGTCTCTCTCTCACTCATAATTTTTACATAAAATCAAGGGCACTTCACAACCTTCCACAAGTTATCAATACTCTCACACTTGTCACACCCACACCAGCTATCTATCAAACTCAAAAGCACTAACAGCACTGTTCAATCCAAGAATTTACCAACTAGTTGATCATAGCAAAGGTGAGTGTTTAAATAGGAGAAGGAGTCTCCATCAAAGGTGGAAGAGAGAGTTTATCCCCAAGAAAGGTAGCACAATTGACGGAACTGCCATACCAGGGAAGGAAGGGCGACACAAACTATGCCAACAACTAGGTCTGGAGTCATCCAGAAGGCCGACTGTTGGAACAAATTCACCCAATCTGGATCATCGTGGGTGTATAATAGATCCTTAGTGCTAACATCGCTAGTAAGTAATGTAGCCAGTCAGACCATCACTAAAGATATCAAATAGCCTTGCGACGGGGCATGAAATTGAACCATCACGAGAAACAGATGTACTTCTGCACTGGAAGCGCGGCTGGACTGTTTATGAGCGTCGTCCAGTGCGTATATTAAGTACATAGTCATGATGAGGTAGATGACTTAGGAAAAGTGGGTCGATTGGCAGCATAAGAGAGCATTTGTTCAGTATGAGCATGTTTGACTTGGACACATGACACAGTAGAAGGACTGGGAGTGAAGGCAGTGACAAATTACTATGTAACAACTTTCATTATTGGTCTTCGATTGGGTGATTCCACGAGTATTCGACTTCAGCTCATTTTCACACTTAGTGGATTGTACTGGACAATACCTTGAGAGCCATTAGCATTATTGGTGGTTTCTCTCGCGCTTGTTAACGGTTTTCATCATTGGCCAGTAATCAAGCAACTTTCTATCATGCTCGACCTCAGCACATCTGTTCACATGCTAGAATTTGTACTATGATCGGTTGGGTTTCAAGACCCTAAACTAAGATTACATATGTTCGGGTTGCGTGGATTGGTTCGTGATTACATAAATGACTCTTTGACAGATGGTTGCGGCCATACTTGAGTCTTCATGGGTCGCTGCGACCATAACTTTATCATTATCATGGACTTGTCAACTGGGTGGCTGTGTCCATACCACAGACCTAGTTTCTTATGTCTTTTGGATGGTTACACCCATGCCTAAATGACATGTATTTCACTATCAGATATGCCAGTTGTACTTGCGCCTGCAGGTTCTTCAAAAGTGGTGTTCTAGTTCAGACAGTTTCGTAAAGAATTTCACCCCTCCCACTCTCTCGGCCTTCATGCTTTAGGGGGCATCTGTTACACAGTAATTTGTCACTGTCCTCGTCTTAATCCCTCTGTTGTGTCATGTGTGAAATAAACATGTTCATATCTTCCCACCAATGTAAGAAGATTAAGCATATGCTCTCTGATGCTGCAAGTTGACCCTCATTCCCTAAGTTTCTGCCTCATCGTGAGTAAACTCTTAATATACATGACGGTCCCCTGTCACAAATGGTTTTCCCGTGACCCCATCACAGGTGTACATCTGTTTCCCATGACGGTCAGATTTCTAGGACCGGCGCGAGGCTATTAGCTATATATCACAATGATGGGTCTGCATGCATTGCCTCCTAGTGATGCCATCATGGAGACTTAGTTTACGGCTAGCGAAGATCCAGATTGGGCGAATTTGTTCCAATAGTCAACTTTCTAGATGTCTCTAGACCTAGTTGTTGGGTCAGTTTGGGTCACCCTTCCTCCTCTAGAATGGTAGTTCCATCTTTTTTGCTACCTTCCTAGAGGATAAGCTCCCTCTCCCTCATTTCGTGGAGACTCCTTCTCCTATAAAACCACTCACCATTGCTATGATCCGCTAGTTCTTTTGGTTGGACAATGCTGCTAGTGCTTTTGAGTTTGGTAGATAGCTTTGGGGTGAGTGTGACAAGTGTGGGATTGTTAATAGTTTGTAAGAGGCTGTGGAGTGCCCTTAACTTTGCATTAAAGCTTGTGAGTGAGAAGAGATATTGTTTGTTAGGGAGACCCATCCTTGAGAGTGAATGCTTGAAGAAACATACTGGTTGGACCCTCCGAGAAGGCTTGCGACGTCAAGACTTGGTTGTAAGCTTTGCTCTTGATTTATTATTAGTACAATAAATGATGATTTCCTATGTCTTGTATGTAATTTACTTGATAGCTCATGATTCCTTCACTTTATGAGTAAATAGATCATTATTGTTCTCGATTACGTGCTCTGTTGTTTTCTTGTGGTGTTTCAGGTTGATTGCTCATTAAGGAGAAGGAAACGAAAACTGGAGTAGCACAACGGAACTTCATCAGCCACCAGTTTGAGGTAGGCCTTCAACGATGACTATTTAAGGGAATCAATTGTTGTTTTGTCTTTTCTATGACTAGACCCACTCTAGGGCTAGAGGGGTTGCCTCTGTCCGCAAAGGGAACACTTTCGTACCTCACAGGAGGGCAGAGAGGAAGGCTGGAGAGAAGCCAAGATTGCCTGTGAGCATCTATGAGGATTGTACTGAGAGCTGCCTAGCTATGAGAGCTAAGGATTTGTATAATTCCTATGTATTTCCACCATGTATGATAATACAATAGTGTGGGGTTTTTAGCTAAGGCTTTCCCCAAAGTATTTTCATGTGTATTGTGCCATTGATTCTTATTCTTCTGGTTATATTGCTCATCTCGATCTTTAGGCTTCCGCAAATTGATAGTAGAAGTAGGTTATAGTATTCTGCTTTGATTTATATTGCATTATCGGGTTAACCCACATAGATTTCCTATAGCAAAGGCAACACTTCTCCTCCTAAAGAAATCACCCAAGAGCCTCATTGTGTAGATGATATGGATTGGATCATTATCTTATTTATCATCCATCTTGATGCATTTAGAGTGGAAAAAATGGAGGAATAAACACACAATATCATTTTTTTCGATGGTCCCTATTTGGAAAATTTTGGGCCAAAAACTTCAGGAGCCATTTTGAAGTCTTAAATGAACATTTTTCATGGCCCCGGCCTTACTCTAGACCTAGAATCAATAAAATAAATGTTGATAACTTTCCAACAACAAAAGAATTACCTCAATTGAAGTTCGTATGACAAACTTATGCCTCCTGAAAGTTGATCTATCAAAACGGACCATCATAATTCAAGAAGATGCCATGTCAGCTCCCATTTTTCATGGAAAATGGGCTAGCCACATGATCATGATGATGAAGATTCAATACTGTAACTCTAGGTAAGATTTGAAGGAGTCAAACCTAACCACTATTAGGCTATTGAGTTGTGTTATAACCGGACCACTAGAAGGAAAAGGGGTTTAATTCTATTTGAATGAATTTTGTTCCATAGATGAGCAGAGTTGCTGAGAGTGGATAGACAGAGAGAAAACAGAGAAGATTTGTGAACTGTAGCATCCCACGGGCCATAGGTCTTACTTCTTTGTAATTTCATCCATTTCCATTTGGAGAAAGAGAGAGCACAGTAGTCTCACTTTCTAGCTTGGTTTTCTCTCATAAAGGTTTCCCAAGTTATATCTCGTGTTATTGTGGTTTGAGAGTGATGGCTCTATTGGTTCTTGTTGATTTTGGGTAGCATTGGATGTGCTCTAGCCACAAAATTTGGTGGATAGGTTGGGGCACATGACATCTCCAATACCCAAAAAGGGTTTGGGCATATTCTAAACAGTTTAGGAGATATTAAAATAATTAATATTTTTAATGGAGTCCCTAAGTCTAAACTTACGGAAAATAAAATATTAATGTGTATTAATATGAAACTATGTTAGAATGGTCCAAAAGACATGGATCAAGCCAGTTCTAATCTTAACCATTGATTAGGGACTTAATCTCGGCCATTGATATGTCAACAGGAAAAGTATAAGAGGAGGCTTGAGGGTCACTTAGAGAACACACCAGAGTGATCAGTCATTCTATTCTCTAGATCGAGGTTTGCTAAGAGAGATAGAATTAGTGATCGGGAGTTGTAGCTTAGGGGAATTGAGTACAGAGAAATAGAGAGGTAGAGATAGTGTCAGGAGAGCAGCGTAGTAGCCGGGGAGAGTGACGCAGAGCCAGCCAGGGCTTACGCAGGGCCGCGCAAAGGCAGTAGGGAGCTGTGCAAAGCCTCAAAGAGGCCATCATTGCTGATGTAGAGGGCCAGAACGCTAATGCAAGGCCTCCTAAGGCTAATGCAGACCCATTTAGGGTGACACAGGGCCAGCGTTGGGCAGAGAGGGGCTGACGCAGTCTAGAAATGGCAGACATTGGGGTTTCAAGGGCAGATTATAGCTGAGGAGTTGTCGGAAGGATTATCTGGGGTTTCAACCGGGAAATTTGTCTTAAACTAAGAGATATTACTGCCAAGGAAATTCTCTGTTGGGTAGGCCAATTTCAACACCCAAATTGTACTATGATATTGCTTAATAAGAAAACCCTCAAATAGTTGCATTGGTTTTCCCACATTGCGTTTTTCCGGGGACATTGGTCAAAAAAATAATGGCGTCATATGGTGTGATTGTTTTTGTCTCCTTTAGTTATTGATTTGTAATATGTTGAGCATGCACTAGTGTTTATTTTTAGTATTTACATTGTAAATAACTTGTTAAGTAACATAACAAGTAGGTAGGAATAAATCAATTAAAGTGCATGGAGGGTTTATAACTAAGTAGACTTAGAAACTTCAACATGGTATCAGAGTGTGATTGCAGATCATAGGAGGACTGAAGACACCAGCCGAGCAGAGCAATAACAACATAAAATAGTTGTCCCGAGGTGACAGAAGTTGTTTCTAGCAGAGCAGCAACAACGGAAGGGTGACACAGTACCTGCGTCATCAAGGGTGAGCCGAGAAGAGGAAGCGCAGAGGCTAAGGAAGGCAAAGGGAACCTCACGCAAAGCCATACAGAAGCTGGGAGGGTTGACGCAGTTGGCTGAGGAGGCCGGGTTGCTATTTGCAGGATTGCCCCGAGCCTAGGAGCTCTCACCTTTAGGTTGTTAGGGTTTAGAAGGCTGTGGGAATATAGCAGAGTGGAGTTGGTGAAGTACTGTAGTCAGAACAGTACCTGACAGAGCAAGTCCAAGAGGAGGGAGTTGCTACCAAAGGTTTCTAGCCGAGGAACCTGGATCTGTGGTGCGGTTTCATAAGATGATCACAGTAGGGGGCATCTCGACAATGGCAGAAGGATTTCCAAGAGAGAAATCAAGACTCAGAGGGAGTCCAAAAGAAAACTTCCAGACAGGAAGTAGAGACTCAGAGGATTCAAACAGAGAACTTCCATAAGGGAAGTAGAAGAGCATCATGGCACTACACAAAGTAAGAGACTAGGATAGGCTGGACGAAGCGTCGAACTTCGTAGTCTGGAAGGCTAGAATCTTATCTGTACTTGACAGAAATCGTGTCAAGAAATTTGCCTTGAAGGTTATAGCTATCCCAGTCGACCCAAATGATAATGAAAAGTATGAGGAGGCAATGGCGAGGGCCAAGAGCATAATCCTTGATGGGGTCAAGGACCATGTAGTACCACACATTGCCAAGAAGGAAACGACATATGAGATGTGGGAGGTCCTCAAGAAATTATACTAGCACACTTCTGTGCAGAGAGAAGGGAGAACCGATTGACACCTTCCTCAAAGGACTGAACGAGATCCGAGATCAGTTGATTGCTATAGAAGCCACGTAGGATCAAGAATTGATGGTGAGGACGGCCCTAAATGCAATCCCAGAAGACTTGGAGGTATTTTTCTAGAGTATACTAGGCAGAGGGACACTTCCACCTTGGGATGAGATGTGGACTGCTCTTCGCCAAGAAGAGATCAGACGGCAGTCGAAAACGGGTAGCAGTAGCAAGGGGATCAAAGTCAAGCAGCAGGAGGGAGATGTTTCCCTAGCATATGAGGGAAAGCAGGAAAAATGGAAGAAGAAGGATCTCTCCAAGGTCAAGTGCTTCCACTGTGGGGAGTTGGGTCACTATGCGACCCAGTGTCCAAGGAAGAAGAGTAAGAGAGAGTCTTCTGAGACTAAGGTAGTGCCAGCAAGGGCAGTGAAGGAAGTGTTGACAAACGATGACTGTGCCATGAGTGCACATGCACCACTTAAGCGAAAGTGGGGAGACATCGAGCTGTAGTCAAGCGAACTACAGGCGATGAGGGGTAGGATCCTCGAGGTACCCAAACTCTTGGATTAGACCTTGCTACGGGAGCCCCGAAGAGGAGTAGAAGGACTGACTGAGTTGGGTGGAGGCGGATGTGAATGGAGCAGCAGAGAGAGTTAAAGTGCAGGAGTCCCGAGACAGTGCAAGGCTAGTAGGATGCAACAGTGCGAGAGGCACAGGAGTGTTGCACCAGTGCAAGATGACATAGAGAGGTGTGTAATGGTGCGAGATGTATGGAGTTGTTGCAACAGCGCAGAGGTCAGAGAGGGAGCACTTGTCAGTGGAAAAGGGAGCTTCAACATCAGTGGGTGTCTCTATCCCAACAGAGAGGTCAGTTTGGGAGATCAGTTACTTACTTCTCAGTAATTGAGTTGCAGTGCCGCAGTGGGCAGCATGATGCAACATGATGAGAGGAGGTGCAATGTGGATGCAGTACTGGGAGAAAGGACCAGCAACAGCACGGATGCAGAGGGATTTGTCGTATAGATGCAGTAGTGGCAGTGGCAGAACCATGGGCAGCAGTATAGGATAGAGCAGTGCAGAGGATGGTGGGCAGTAGGCTTAACATCAGCATAGGGACCAATGCCAGATGATCAGAGTAATACTTAGTAAGGAGTATTGCTAGAGCACAATCCTCACTAAGAGGGATTGTTGATTTGGGGTAGCATCAGATGTGCTCTAGCCAAAAAATTTGGTGGAGAGGTTGGGGCACATGAGATCTCCAATACCCAGAAAGGGTTTGGGTAGATTCTAAACATTTCATGAGATATTAAAATAATTAATATTTTTAATGGAGTCCCTAAGTCTAAACTTAGGGAATATAAAATATTAATGTGTATTAATATGAAGTTGTGTTAGAATGGTCCAAAAGACATGGATCAAGCCAGAGCTAATCTTAGCCGTTGATTAGGGAATTAATCTCAGCTGTTGATATGTTAACAGGAAAAGTATAAGAGAAGGCTTGAGGGTCACTTGGAGAACACACCAGAGTGATTAGTCATTCTATTCTCTAGAGGGGGTTTGCTAAGAGAGATAGAATTAGTGTTCGTGAGTTGCAGCTGAGGGGCATTGAGTACAAAGAAATAGAAAGGCAGAGATAATGTCAGGAGAGCGGCACAATAGCCAGGGAGAGTGACGCAGAGCTAGCTAAGGCTCACGCAGGGCCACGCAAAGGCAGCCAGGAGCTGTGCAGAGCCTCAAAGAGGCCAGCGTTATTGACGCAGAGGGTCAGAAGGCTAACGCAGGGCCTCCTAAGGTTGACACAGACCCATTCAGGGTGACATAGGGCCAACACTGGGCAGAGAGGGGCTAGCATGGTCTAGAAAGGGCAGCCGCTGGAGTTTCTAGGGCAGATTGTAGCTGAGGAGCTGTCGGAAGGATTATCTGGGGTCTCAGCCGGGAAATTTGTCTCAAACTAAGAGGTATTACTGCCAAGGAAATTGTCTATTGGGTAGGCTAGGTTCAACACCCAGATTGTACTCTGATATTGCTTAATAAGAAAACCCTCAAATAGTTGCACTGATTTTCCCACTTTGGGTTTTTCAGGGACATTGGTCCAAAAAATAATCGTGTCATATGGTGTGATTGTTTCTGTTTCCTTCAGTTGTTGATATGTAATATGTTGAGCATGCACTAGTGTTTATTTTTAGCATTTACATTGTAAATAACTTGTTAAGTAACATAACAAGTAGGTAGGAATAAATCAGATAAAGTGCATGGAGGGTTTCTAACTAAGTAGACTTAGAAACTTAAACAGTTCTCTATTTTCTATATAATTTTAATTTGCATGCATATGCAATAAACAATAATTAATAGATCCAGAAATCTAAGGAGAAATAAACCCTCTTAGTGTAGATTTCAGATTTTCTAATATATTTTAGTAGATTTGTTATGACGAACTATCTAATGGCTATCTATAGAAGTTTAAGGATTATTAAAGCCCCAAATTTATCTCCATGCTTTATCAATTTTTTTATCTACCTAGAACTTGAAGTTTGTTAGCTATGTCAATCATAGAAAGGCTATTTTATTATATAATAGTGGCAACATGCACAATTTTACTCATCATTGAATTATCGAAGAAATCCATCATTCTGTCCACACAATGCATAATTTTCAAATCATAATAACCAATAGAGATGTGATGAAATGTGGTGGTAAGTGTGAATATGTGCAACTCCAAAGAAGGGACTATTTACTCAAAGATAACATGTTTTTTTTATTGAAATGGGAGTTTACAATGTAGTCCTTGGAGCAGAATGGTTACAAACATTGGGCCTAGTTATAATGGATTTCAAGGAGTTATATGTATGCTTATATAAGGAGGGTTATAAGTGCACCCTTAATGGTCTCTAGTCTAACTCCCCTAAAATCATCAACTCTTTTATATGAAAAGTATCTTGAAGAAAGCCCTCTCCATAGGTATTACCTAATTAAATTCCATCCAAGATACAAATAGGTCTCTACAAGAAATTCACCCTAATTTGTTATTGGTTTTTAATAAGAATCAATGCATATTTGAAACACCCCATGAATTACTAGCTCCACTAGAAAGCATGATCATCTTATCTAAATGATTCTAAGTTGTTGACTATCTAGTATAGGTCCTTATCAACATCATTTTTCGGAAAGAAATCAAATTGAAAAGATGATAAAGGAACTAGTGGAGGTTGGCATGATACATCCCACTACTACCCCCTATTCACCTTTGATAGTCATCATATTGAAGAAAGAATGAAATTGATGCATGTACTCTAATTTTTGTGCTCTTAATTAGTTGATATTCAAAGACAAATTTCTCATCCTAGACATTCATAACCTTTTGGATGAGCTTCATGGTGCCCATTTTTTCACTAAACTTGACCTTCACTCTAGGTATCACCAAAATCTAGATGGAGGTTGAGACTCCTCACACTATCTTCTACACACACAAATACATTGTGAATTTTTAGTGATGTCTTTTGGTCTTTTTTATGTGAATACACATTATAAAGACTCATGATCAAGATTTTTCATCCCTTTTTGCACAACTTTGTATTGTTATTCTTTAGTGATATCTTGATTTATAGCAAGACTTGGTAAGATGATGTCAGTTATGTTGATAAATCCCTACAATTACTCCAAGATAACCATTAGTTTTTTAATTGCTCCAAATGAACTTTTGGTACCTCTAAAGTGGAATAATTGGATCACATGGTTTCTAGGATTGGGGTGTAAGTGGATCCTAAGAAAATTGAGGCTATGAAAGATTTACCATGCCTTAATAATTTGAAAACATTATGTGGTTTCTTAGAACTTAATGGCTACTACATGAAGTTCATGAAGAATAATGGGTGATTTGTAGCTCCATTAACAACTCTACTCAATAGTAATTCCTTTACGTGGAATGAGCTAGTAGAGTTGGCCTTTCTAGTTTGAAGGAAGCCATGTGTACTAATCCAGTATTAGCCACTAGAAATTTTGTCTTGGAATTCAATTCCTTTATGAGAGGTCTCGAGGCTAAGTTTTTGCAAGAGAGGAATCCATTCATATTCCCTAGTAACACTTGCATGATTGAAATTTGGGAAATCCCACCCATAAGAAAAAATGATGAAAACACCCCCCACCTTAACCTAGGTGAGAAGTGTTCACTTGCTAATCCATCCTCCCTAGTAAACAATTAGAGAGATGGGATGATAGAGATTGTTCTTATTCTTCTTTTTTTAACTGGAAATGAGCCTCACCATTGTGTTTGTCTCGTCAAGACGAATCCAGTGATATAAAATTTTACCTCAACCCTACCTCTGGATTAGAAGTTATGATCCTTTAAAATTTCAATGAATCTGAGGGTGTCGCATCATCAACCCTACCACGTGGACCCACATGGCCAATCTTCCAGTGCCAACTGGAAAGTTCTAATAGCTATCAACCCACTCATTACATGCTAGATCTCGTCTCCACACCCTAGTTATAACTTTTGACGTTACATTTCTATAACTTTCCTAGTGTACCCCAATTATAACTCCTAGGCATACTTCATTAGGTTCCTCCGGGGTGGACCTCTCAAGGTCCTTTTTCCACTATCCCTAGCTCCGCTTCCCTGTCGATAACTCTCAAGCGTAACGAGCTATATCTTCTTAATCACCTCTAATTATTTCCTCTGGGGTTAGGCTTCCACCATCCCCAACTCCACTTCCCCAACAATGTAGAAAATCCTTGAAACCTTGCAATTTCTAATGAGAGCAAATTGATCACAAGAGACACAATATTTCTCTACCAAAAATATGTAGAACTATAACTCCTAGGCACTTATTAGGTTCCTCCGGGGTGGACCTCTCGGGGTCCTTTTTCCACTATCCCTGCCTTCGCTTCCCTGTCGATAACTCTCAAGTGTAACGAGCTATATCTTCTGAATCACCTCTAATTATTTCCTCTAGGGTTAGGCTTCCACCATCCCAAAATCCACTTCCCCAATAATGTAGAAAATCCTTGAAACCTTGCAATTTCTAATGAGAGAAAATTGATCACAAGAGACACAAGATTTTTCTACCAAAAATCTGTAGAAATAAAATAATCAATAGAAACACTTTCACACATAGAACACAAAATATATATGGGGAACCCAATTAGGAAAAAACCCTCTTTCTTGTATATTAAATCAACTAAGCAATTTGATCTATTACATAGAATTTTCTTCAATCTCGAAACTCCTTACAATATTGATCAACTCACTACAAAAATTTCCCAACACTTAGGAAATTAAGTCATGCTAGGAGATCCTATTTCCTAGCGCAATTATGGCCCTAAAAAACAGGAATTTCTTCCTATTTCCTTGCATAATTTCCAAGAGAAATTGCTTTGTTTGATCCTCAAGCCTCTACACAAAATCCTATGTACAATGAATAAATATATTTTTTCTTTAATTCAATCTCAATAGGCAATTCGAATTACATGACATACTAGGGATAAATTTAGTAGTTGCAACTTGTTAACTGAGAGTCAATTGAGTTAATAAAAGTCAAACTACTCAACTAAACTCAAGAACTCAAATCTATCTCTATTCTAGACCTAGAGATCAGTTAACTGACAGACACTAGAGTTTAACTCCACTAGATAGCTAAATTTTAGCTACCATCTAGTACACAACTCAATGAAATCCATCTAACTCAAATTAACTAACAATAAACTAGTGATAGGCCACATCACACATGTTAACTGTCAACTAACTCAAGCAACTATGAGATTGAATTTGAATTAGCATCTCTGACTAAGGCACAAGTCAAAGAAGCCATTCCTTGCTATATTTTTCAACAATCCCTCTTAACAGGGAAGGGATTATTTGAAGAACCTTGTCCACTTGGATCAGTCTTCAGTTCTACCAAGTTCTCTGCTACTATAGTTTCTCCCTGTGAACTAGAATACTTTCTAAATTTCTTTTGTGGAACCTACTTTGAAGACCTATTATTTCCCATAATGCTTTGTGAATCCATCACCTCTCTATTTTTTGCATAACCTACCTTGCTGCTCAAGGTTTCTCCCTTTGAAACTGTGTATCTCTAGCTCCACAATCTTCCAATATCAATGATCACAATTGCTTTTGTGTCCTTGAACTTTGGCTCACTAAGTTTCCCACTAGCAACCTTCTAGCTCCATTAAGAAGTTTGCACATAGGTTCTTTGGATATACCCTGAACTAGGACTCCATCAATCCACCTCCTAACATTCCATGGCTCCTTTCATGTGTATTGTACTTGAGGTCTTCAAGTTGCTATATATTGCATACGAAATTCATTGTTCACAACTACATTTGGGAATAGTGCCTAGATTTCCAGATCTTCCATATATGTCTGTGACATATTAACTTCTAATGTCACTCTTCTTAGATATTTCAGATCTACCCACATAGAGTCACTCGTTCACTGATCTAGGGATCCAAAGAACACTACCTTCTTTCTGCAATTTGTTCCTCAAATTGCCTAGATATAGGGCTCTTTAGATATGCCCTCTTTTCTTTGATTTCGTATACAAGATTATCTTTGTGTGTTGGTCCTTATTCTGCTCACTTCTCTGATACCATGTAGAAAATCCTTGAAACCTTGCAACTGCTAATGAGAGCAAACTGATCACAAAAGACACAAGTTTTCTCTACCAAAAATCTGTGGAAAGAAAACAATGAATAGAAACACAATCACACATAGAACACAAAATATATCTGGGGAACCCAATTGGGAATCCATCTTGCTTGTATATCAATTCAATTGAGCAATTCGATATATTACATAGAATCTGATTCAAGCTTGAAGCTCCCTGCAATACTAATCAACTCTCTATAAGACTTTCCCAACACTTAGGAAAATAAGGCATGTTAGGAGCTCTTATATCCTAGCACAATTTGGCCCCTAAATATAGGAATTTCCTCCTATTTCCTTGCATAATTCCTAAGAGAAATTCTTCTACTTGATCCTCAAACCTCTACACAAAATCCTTTTTACAATGAATAAATATATTTGTTCCTTCATTCAATATCAATAGGCAATTCGAATTGCATGACCTACTAGGGCTAAATATAGAAGTTTCAACTTGTTAATTGAGAGTCTATTGAGTTAACAAAAGTCAAACTACTCAATTAAACTCAAGAACTAAAGTCTATCTTTGTTCTAGAACTAGAGTTTAGTTAATTGACACATACTAGAGTTTAACTCCACTAGATAGCTAAATTTTAGCTATCAACTAATACAAAACTCACTTAAAGTCATCTAACTCAAATCAATTGACAATAAAATAGTGATAGGCCACATCACACATGTTAACTGACAACTAATTCAAGCAACCATGAGATTGAAATTGAATTAGAATCTTTGACTAAGGCACAAGTTAAAGAATCCATTCCTTGCTACATTTTCAACAGGAAGTAACTCCTAGGCATGCCCTGGCCATTACTTCCAATGTGCCTATGATATTCCTCGAGTGAAATATAACTCTAGTGTACAACATTCTTTTGCTCGTCCTCTTGGCATTGGGCATAATTAGACCTTTAATCCCACCTCTTCCATGTCGGTTGATTCTAGTTGTGACCACACCACTCACAACAGAACTTTTCCATGACCCAAATTAAGGAGGCTTTACCCAACCATGAGCAACATGCTCGATATTGAATCTGGTGGATTTTCATAAAAAAATTCTCCCTTCCTACATTATGTTCCATTCACAAGGGAGTCTTATCGTGGCTTAGTTGTGATGGTTCCACAAATGTTTCAACTTTTTCCAACTTTATCCCATAGCCATTAGAGTTCTAAGGAAACCACCAGTGTTATCCTTCTTGAGCTTACAACTGGTTAATTCTTTTGGGATCCATGGGTTTCACAAGGTACATAGAAGGACACATGGAGCTCAGTACTCCACAAGGATCCGCCAACCAAGGTGCACCCTAAGGCTTGAAACGATCCGGTTAGCAACATTGCAATGTTTATTGTGGATCTCCAAGACATTTGGCTATTATCAAGGACCATAGGTTTATTCCTCCAAATGAGGTAACATCCACTAGAACACCATGGCTATCATCAGCCATTCAAGTAAGAAGCTACCACACCATCTCCTTACAGAGATATTGCACGGTGTATGGTAGCCAACCTAAGTAAGTTCAATATTAATGTAAATAGAATGAGAATGTGTGTTGTTATGGTCACGCCCTACTCAAGGGAGCTCATAGGTCCCCTAAAAAAAGTATTGGTTCTAATGAATGTGTATACCCATCACGAGGGCACACATTGCAGCAGGCTAAAGATTCCCCTTATGCAAATCACAAGTTATTAAGAATAAGGGAGGAGGAAAATTCCACAGCACTATCACAATGTAACATCAGTCATGCCAATTCAAACTATCATCAATGGAAGAATTATACTGTAGCAAGAAGAAGTCCTCTTCTAAATATTTTTATAATCAAATCAAGCCTCTTATGGATTAATCCAATGCCTTTTATATTTTGCATTGTCCATTAGTTAATTGTGTAATAGTAACAATAAAGTCATGTTTTTCCTTGTGCATAGCAACACCATTTCAACCATACATGCAACATACATTCTTTTTTTGCTGAAGCAAGAGTCGTACCTTCTGTTTCATTAAATCAAACATAGTTTACAATATATGATCTTTTCCTTCCCCCAGAGTGGTGTAAGCCACCAAAGAAAAGGTCCTATAGAAACTAGTCCCTCTAACCTCAAAAAGTGTTAGCCACTCTAGAAAGAGAAATGACAAAACCCGGCGACGAGAATCGCAGGGCACAAGAACTCTCCCCACCGAACCCCGTGCCAGCAGACCTATATTCTGCCTCAAAACTCAACCATCCATGATTTAACATTAATCCGACGGTAAAAAGGCTAATCGCTTCAAAAAGTATCCATATATAAATTCCTCCGGACCCACCAAACCGCACGCACCATCCTGAACGTCAATCGGGTCTACAGTGATCGGATGGCTGCTTTGAATATCGCCCACCAGAAGTGACCGCTGATTAAAGTGCGATGAGGGTGGTTTTTAAACTCCACCCTCATCCACGTGTTAGTAGATGTATGGGGTCGCTACTTCGACAACAAAACCGCCATCCACTAAAATGCGGTGCGATCGCACCAAAACCGTCCTAGAAGCGGTTTTAACTCCCAATGCTGGATGAGATGAGAAATGAGGCCAATCCTGTCTTATTAATCTACACCATAAAATCTTCTAACTCAATCCCATGGCAGCAGACAAATTCACGATGGAAAGTAGCCCGACTCTTAACAAGCCCGACCACCAAACAGCTCGAACCATCCCAGTTGTCGCTTCATATCGAATGATCGGACGGTTTAGAATGTATCGCACCCCCCAAAACTGTCGAACTATAGTTTGCGATGAGGGCGCGGTATTCCAACCAGCCCCACCTCCACGTGTAAACCTTTGAATGGGATCGTTGCCAAATCGGGAAAACTGGATTCCACCTTCAAGGCTAGCGATCACCAAAAAACCACTTCCAAGCTGGTAAGTAGATTCTGGACAGAAAACTCCGGGTGGTGCAGCCATTGAGAGCGCCAGACGATGCACCCATTCTTCCGGAACGAAAGAGAGAGGAAACAACCGCCACATATGCAGTCAGGGATGACTCTAAACTAGCCTGCAGGCAAATACTTGAGGTGATACTACAGTGTGAGATGTTGCTTTCTTCGGTCAGGGCAACTCTGACACCCATCACGGAGAATAATCCTGATCGTTGTCAACTTAATCACTGACTTTGGCTTATCTTCCATCATGAGCCTTTTTGTCCAACCTTGAGCAGCCTTATGACCTTTGATCATAACTAGTTGGTTTCTTTCATTTTGCTACTATACTCTTCCATGTCTTCCTCCGCCTGGTTATGACAGAGTTTTTTCAGGTTGCTCTGCGCCATTGTGTTCCACCTCCATAAGGTTGCGCTGTCCTTGCAACTAACACCTTGGTTGGAAAGAATATCTGCCAATTTATTGGCCTTTCTTTTCACATGTATGAATCTGAGAGTACAAAGTTTCTTTAGATGAACTTGAATTCTCTGTAGAACCCGCGTTAACCTCCAGTGTTTTGTGACCTTTTCTGGTCCTGTTCCATTATTGATTCTCCTGGCTGCATTGATGACTAACTCTGAATCCACCTCTATTATGACATTTTGGCAATTGTTCTGTATCAAAAATTCTTAGCATTGTTCCAAAGCCATTAGCTCTGCCATGTTGTTAGTGGCTTTTCCTAAGTGTCCATGGAAGAGGGTGATTATTCTACATGTTTCATCTCTTAGAGCTCCCCCAAAGCCAGCCTCCCCCGGGTTGCCTTTGGAAGCTCCATCAATTTTGTATTTTAAAAAACCTTCAGGGGGAGGATGCCAAAATTCCTCCACCTCATCTCTCATGCTTGTTTTCCTACTTGGACCTTGAGGAGTAAGCCCCTGCATGTTTAACAAAAGAAGGATTCTCAACTCTTCTACTGAGGGAGGATTTATGGGGAGATTCCTGACGGTGGTACCCACTATCTCCTTAAGTTGTTTTACAATCAGCTTCACCAGGCTAAGAGAGTCAGTATTTACCTCTTTGAATATTATTTTGTTTCTTTATTTCCACACATTCCATATAATGAAACCTGGCAAGAGTTCCCAGGCAGAATTGAGAACTTCATTATCAGATATATTATTCCTCTAATTGTTAAGAGTGTTACCAATACTTTCTTTGTCTCTATCAGACTGTCTGAAGATGTTGATAAAGAAATCCCATATCCTATTTGTGAAAATACAGTTGTTGAGAAGGTGCTCTATGGTATCCTCTTGGGTTTCACAGAGATGACATCTGGAGGGTCCCAGCATGCCTCTTTTATTGAGGTTGTCCGAGGTTAGAATTTTCCAGTGGTGAACTAGCCACATGAAGAGTTTGATTTTCATCTAGCCTTTATGCTTCCAAAGCTTCTGTCAAGTTTTATTTGGAGCTTGTGGGTTTAGATCAAGGAGAAGACCTTTAGCTTCCTTGATATTAAATTTTCCCTCTTTGTTGTTGCCCCATCTCAGTTGATCCTGCCCTTTCGTTACAAGAATTATTCTCTGCTCCAACATTCTTTTAAGGGACTCAGCTTTACTGTTGAGGGTCCTATCCTCTCTGCTCTCTATTTTTTTCCAAATTCTCCACTTTCCTGTATTATGTGGATTCTCCCAAAAGTATTTCACCTTAACTAATCCTTGATTGTCAGTCTCTTGCTAGAGGCCTAGAAATTCTTCCCTTAGAAGATTAGGTTCATGTTGCCATTTGTCCTCCCAAAAAAGTGCCAGATCTCCCTCTCTGATTTCCCAGAAACTGTTCTTTTGAACCACTTCTCTATTCTCCCATTCCTTGTTCCATATGGGGGAGCCTTTCACTGTTCCTATCATACGTATTATATCAGAAGCCGGCTAGGCATTGGCATATTTTTCCTTCCAGATGCTTTCCCATTGAGCTTTTGAATCCTTAACCCACCTCCACCAAAGTTTTGCTCCAAAAGCCTTGTTGAGGATCTCTAGATTGTCCAAAATCTTGGGTACGCAGATCTTTCCCATGAGACTAAAGCGCATTTTTTCCTTGTTTCCTCTTTGCCCCACAGAAAATCTCATTGAATATTCCGAAATTGTTGTAAGACTCCAATTGGAGCTGGGAGGGCTGATAGCATAAAGATTTGGATAGCTTGGAGAACTGCTTTAGTAAGAACCAATCTACCAGCTAAATTTAGAGATCTGTTTGTCCATTTCCTGACCTTATCTTGCATTTTAGTAGCTAAAGGATCCCATATGCTCTTGTGTTGGGGTTTAACTGTAAGAGGAATTCCCAAATACTTAGAGGGAAGGGATTCTCTTTGAAAGCCTAAAATTCTGGAGACATTTCTCTGGATGGCGATGTGAGTGTTAAAGAAAAAGACTTTTGATTTTGGTAAGGTTAACTTCCATACCTGTAGCCTTCGCGAAATCATTCAAAATTTGTTTGTAAGCCCGTGCTTCTTTAACTGTGGGAATTCCCTGTAACATGGTGTCATCTACAAACTGTTGATGAGTCAGAACTTGCCCATTCTCCAAAAGTTGGAGTCCTTCAATTTTTCCCATCGCTTTTGCATTCTTGATGGATCGCCCCAGCCCTTCCATCATGAGGATGAAGAGAAAAGGAGAAAGTGGATCTCCCTGTCTAAGACCCCTGGAAGGGAGAAAAAGTTCGGAAGGACAACCATTCACCAAAATTGAAAAGTTGGAAGAAGTCACCAGGGCCATGACCCATCTGACCCAATTATGATCAAAACCAAACGTTGTGAGCACTTTTTTGAGGTATATCCAATTCACTTTGTCATATGCTTTGGCTATGTCCAATTGCATGATCATGCCCGCTCTCTTGTTGCATGTTAACGAGTGAACCTCGTGAGCTTGAATTATGTTGTCCAGAATTTGTCTTCCTTCTACATACCCTGTCTGTTCCCCGGAGATAAGCCTGGGCAGCAGGGGTTTAAGTCTGTTAGCCACAACTTTGGAAATTATCTTGTAGACAACATTGCATAAGGTGATGGGCCTATATCTCTCTGGAGTTTGAGCATTATCTTGTTTTGGAATAAGGGCAATAAAAGAGGTATTGAGAGCTTTCAAAATGGTCTTGTTCCTCCTGGAGTCTTCCACAATCTCCACTATGTCCCTTTTAACGATATTCCAGCAAGCTTTAAAGAAATCCACATTAAAACCATCCCGCCGTGGTGCCTTTCAATTTTGCATTTCCTTGAGGACCTCATTGATCTCCTTTTCAGTTACAGGTCTGTTGAGATTACAGTTATCCTCTCTGGAGACTAGTTTAGGTATATGTTTAATTATGTCCTTGATGAAAGGTTCTCTTTCTGAAACGTTTTATTTAGCAATGTCCCGAAAATGCTTTACTAACACTGCATCTATCTCCTCATGGGATTGATGAATTTGGCCATTTTCATCCTTGATCGAAGAGATTCTGTTGTGAGTTCTGTTCGCAATGGTAGATCTGTGAAAAAAATTGGTATTGCGTTCTCCTTCTTTCAGCCATAGAACCCTAAATTTTTGTTTCCAAAAAATTTCTTCTTGTTTGCACAGCATTTCCCATTCTTGTTGGTATTTCTCTACTAGATCATTTTTGTCTTTATCAAAGCCATTCCTTATCAAAGCTTGATTGAGCTCTAGAATTTTGTTTTCTACAATTTTTTTACTTGTGAAAATATTGCCAAATTCATTCTGGTTCCATTCCTTTAGCTTATGCTTGATGTGATTTAGTCTTTTATGCAGCAGGAACATAGAAGATCCCTAAATTTGTAGGTCTTTAGCCCACCATTTGTCAATGTTGCTGTAGAAATCTGGGTGTGACAACCATATATTTTCAAACCTAAACGGTTTGTTTCTTAGGGTTCCAATGCCCAAGATCTCTATCTGAATCGACCAGTGATCTGAGCCTCCAAAAGGAAGAATATCCACTATTATTTCCTTGTCTAGAAGCATGAGCTCTTCAAAATTCATGAATCTGTCTAGCTTGGAAGCTACCTGAGAATTCCCTCCTCTTTTGTTGTTCCATGTGCAAAGGCCATTGTTTGTCTCGATGTCCACCAGCGTCATGTTTTCTGAAAAACATTGGAAACCTAAGGAAACTTTGTTTAGTTCTCTTGTACCCCCTTTCTTCTCTGAGAGAGATCTAATGATGTTGAAATCTCCTCCTATAACCCACGGTAGCCCTGCAAATCTGTTGCAGAGGTCCACTAAGGAATCAATAAACCTCATTTTGTCATCTAACCTTTGAGGGCCATAAACATTCGTTACAAGGTAAGCGTCCCTGTCACCTACTGGCTGAATAACAACTGATAAATAATTCCTAGATGCCTTCACATCAATAATACCTATTTTTTGGGGATTCCAGAGGATAAGGATACCCCCTGCTGTATTTTCTGCTTTGACTTCTATAAACTCATATCTGCTGAGCCATTTACTATGTATTTGTCTTATCTTTTGAACAGAGCATTTCGTTGGACAAAAATTATATCCGGAGCTACCTGTTTCATTCTATTATTCAATATTTTTTGCTTTCTTTTGCTTCCTAGACCTCTGATGTTCCAAGTTGTAAACTTCATAACTACAGATTGGTAAAGGAGTAACTAGTTAGATCTTTCATCTTACCTGAGTCTATCATGAGCTTTCCACATTCCATTAATAGCTCGTTCTGCTTTTTTTCTGCCCCTTTTTTTCCCCGGGTTTCTTGGAGCTAATCCTGGAGTCAATTTTACTACTTTTATTCCATGGTTGGCTTGTCTTTCCCTGCTATTATCTTCACCCAAGTCCTTTGCCTGAGTTTTCCATAAGAATAACTACTTTATTCGATTGCATTCTTCTTGTGGTAGAGATTCTACCCCACCCGTTGTTCCCATACTCAAGAACCCTTCTAGATATAGGTTTTCTCTGTCAAGAATCTCTTGCAACTCATTGTCTTCCATTTCCATCTCACTTTGAGTCATATCCTGATCCATATCCATCTATGATTCACTCGTCATGATCTCTTTCTGCTTTTCCTTTACCTTTTCTTGATCTTGTTCTTCTTCCTTGTCCTGCTTAACATATCCATCCTTCATTACTTGATCTTCAACTGTTGTATCTTCCTCCTCTTCAAGAACTTGGAACTGGTTTGGCCTCACTTTTTGATCTCCGCTTTGGTGATGTTTTGGCCCTTTTTTTCCATTTCGACCTTTATGAGTTACTTTATGAAAGCCCTCTGTTTCTTTCATTGTGTTGTGATTACTTTTGTTCTCTACCTTACTGAGAGGGAAGTCTCTAAGAAGGTGCCCATGTTCATGACATTTACTACATCTAAAAGGAATATGATCGTAGTCAACCATCTGCACCCATTCCTCATCATAAACCTCCAATATCACCTCGTCTGGAAGTGCTCCAGATAGGTCCATCTCTACACAAATCCTGGCAAAGGAGGTATATTTTCCCCTTCTTGTGGCTTCAGAATTTTTGACATACCTCCCTAATTTATTGCCTATAGTTGTTAGTGATTCTATTTGCCAATAATCCAGAGGTAGCGAATAGAGTCTTACCCAAACTGGGACTGAGGTAAAGGTTTCCCGCTCCGACACGAAGTTCATCATCCACGGCCGCATATAGATCCCTGCTGCTGCAAAGAAGTAGGGCCCACCTTCAAACACTCTATCTTTGTCCTCAATGTTTGCAAACACCACAGTGAAAAAACCCTTGGATCCCAGATGAAGATCAATGCTTCCTTTAGGCTTCCAGTGGTTTTTGATCCATGTTTGTAAAGCCTTTTCGGTGGGCCATAGTCCCATGAATTTGCATATGATTGCATAAGTATGCATGTGTTCCCTGTAGGCCTGCAACTCTGGGTTATTTAAGATTACTCTGGGAGTGATTTCAGCTTTGGGCTTCCACGGTCCTTTTTAGTTCTTGTTTGTTGTTCCTTGTTTTTTGTCATATTCCTCCTTGTCTTTAGTAACATCATTTTTCTTCTCCTTGCTACTTACTATTTCCTTGTCCCTGTTTTCTCCTTCTACTGTCGAATTACCTCTGCCTGATTCCAGGGGTGTCTTGCCCTTGTTAACCACTACCTCTCTGAAGGAGGGAGTGGAGCTCCCTCCTCTGCTACCATCCATGGAGAAACACCCGCGCAAAAGCTATTCGCCTTGGTCTTCCGCAAACTCCCGCGCTCCCGATCCCCAGATTTGATCCCATAAATGCAACATACATTCATTATCAGGTAAGGAATACATAAAATTATTTATCTTGTGAGCTTTCCGTGAAATTGATTCAAGTACTATGACTTTCCACCCAACTGTAGATAGTTGTAGCCAGTCCTCACTTGTAACTTTCACCCCCGAGCCAGACTCCAATGCTTGAGATTACTTTCTCAATAGATTGTGTACCAACTGTTGGTTGAAATAGGGACTCCAGAGGCTCTCCTACCTAAACCCACCAACCAAATATCATTCCATAATTCCACAAGGAATCCAGAGGCTTGTTTCCTCCACATTTAGTTGTTCCACAACTAATGAATTCCATGGAATCTAGAGGCTTCATCTCCACCCAAAAACATAAACTCCATGGAATCCAGAGACTCACCATCTCCACCCTTCAACTAAGTTGTAATCAACAAGGCACAAGGAATCCAGAGACTAACCATCTCCAACCTTCAGGAGAGTTTTTAGCAACAACATACATGGGGAATCCAGAGACTCACTATCTCCACCCTGTAGAACTCAATACCGCAGTTCCACCAACCTAGGGAATCTATAACCATAACAAATCAATCACACAACAAGGAATCCATCTAGAAACACTCTGGGAATTTTCTCAGGAATAATTCCTCCACCCAAACCCTCAGGGATTTTCTGAGAATCACCATCTCCCCCCTCCAACTAATGGGGCCTCGAAAGGCAATTCATTCCCCACCTGGAAGTGATTTCCTCCCTAGCTTCTCCTACCAACGAATGTTTCTCTAACTCTTCACTTTCTTCCTTTTTCCAAGTTTCTCTCGCTTTCTCTTTTTTTCCTTATTTCTTCGTCTCTCGTTCGTTTTATGTGTGCCTTACTCTTCCTTGCATTCCAGTGTTCTTTAGGTTCACCTAGCCCCTGAGTGTGTGCTTTTCCCTCTTCTCCATTCTACTTTCTCAGTTGATGTCCCCTCCTTCTCTTCCACAGTCATTCTTTTCTTCTTTGTGCAACCTTTGACAGATGAAACTTCCAGTAAATCTTTCCAACCAATGGCAAGTGATCCAAATATTCCTCTATCCTTAGTTGGTTAATGTGATTCAATGACCCATTGCTTATTGTGTGCTCTAGGCATGGTTTCTTAAAACCATAGGCTAACCTCATTTGTTGTTGCATCCTTCTTGCTTGTCAAACCTCCCAAGAGAGTATGGTTTTGGTGTACCTTCTTACAGTTCATTAATTTTGACATATCAGATCGTTAAAGGCACAAAAACCAACCTTCAATGGTTTTCTTAAGGAATTCCAGTTTTCCCTGCAAAAAACAACTAATCATCCCAAGCAAGCAACCACCTAGTCTCTGGAATCGGTGTCCCATAACTCAACACATAATTATTTTATGAAAAATATTTACATTGCAAAATGAGATTAAGCAATTGGGTTGTCACAAACCCATCCCCCTTTGGGAAACATCGTCCTCTATGTTCTTTACAAATATGCAACAAAAGACATGCTTAAATAAACACATATTACTTGTGGAGCTTTATATGTACAAATCTATACAGTAATTACACATATATACATTTTCTTCAAACAACAAACAAAAAAGGATACACTTCCCTCATCGAGTCATCCATTTCCCAAGTGGCTTCCTCGGGCCCAAAGTGCCTCCAGTACACTTGAATGTGTTCTATTGCTCGATTCTAGAGTGTGGTGTTCCTTTGATCTAGGATGCATAGTGGCTCTGGATGGAACTATCCCTTTGGTTCCACCTATAGCACAAACCAATCAATCACATGACTATAATCTCATTCATATATTTTAAGAAAAGCAACATGAAAAACACCATGGAATTTTACTGATGGAGGTAAGACTAGCCTATAAGCCATTGGTCAAATCCTTTCAATGATCTCAAAGGGCCCAAAATACCATGTTGCAAACTTGGCACATGACCCAATATTTAAGGAACTTTTCCTGGGATTAATCTGCAAATAAACATGTTCCCCAAGTTAGAATTCTTTATGTATCCTATGTTGGTTTGCATAGATTTTTTTCCTTTCATATGCCACCTCCAAAATCTACTTGATGATCTGAACTTGCTACTCCATTTCCTTGAGCATATTAGGCCTAATCAGAACCTTGTTGGATCACTCCAACAAATAGGAGTATTGAAACTTCTCTCATATAATGCCTCAAATGGGCTCATTTTCAAGGACTCTTGGTAGTCATTATTGTATGAAAATTCAATGAGTGGAAGATACTCTCCCACTTATTTTTCCAGAGCATTACATACATCCTCAACATGTCTTTGAGGATTTGGTTCACCCTTTTTGTTTGTCCATCTGTCTGCTAATGATAAGCAATACTAAAGGCCAACTCAGTTCCCAATCCTACGAATAACTCCTTCCAAAACTTGAAAGTGAACATAGCATCCTTATCTGAGATGATCTTCTTAGGAACTCTATGCAACCTCACAATCTTCAATATGAAAATTTGAGCCACCTCACTAGTTGAGTTGGTGGATTTGACTGCCACAAAATGAGCCACCTTGCTCAACTTTTCAATTACCATCGTGACAATCACATCATGTTGTCTGGAGGTCCTTTATAATTTTGTAATGGAATCCATGGAGATCACCTCCAACTTCCAATCCATAATGGGAATAGGCTGCAGTAATCCTCTTGGAAGCTTGCACTTAACTTTCACTTGTTGACATTCTATGCATTTAGAAACAAAATCAACCACTTATTTCTTTAAATTTGGCCAAAAATAGATATTTTTAATGGCTATGAAAGTGTTGTGGTACTCAGGATGGCCTAAATATGGCTTGTCATAGAACTCTATCATGATAAGCCTCTTCAGTTCATCATTATTTGGCACATAGCTTCTATTCTTGAATTTGATTAGACCATCGCCTCTGAGATAATACTCTTCATCTTCACCATTTTGTTACAACTTTTCCCTTAATTTATGATATTTTTCATCATGTTGTCCTATGTTTTGAAACCTTTCCACTAGGTGCACTTCATAAAATCTTATGGCTTCCAGATGATTTAGTTGAATCCTTCTGCTAAATGCATCAGCCACTTTGTTCTCTTTGTCATTTATATATCTAATTCCTAAATAAAATGTGTTGAATGTGGCTAGCCGTCTTATTTACCCTACGTTTAATTTGGGCTATTCAAATAAGTACTTCAACCCTCCATGTTCGATCATAAGTGTGAATTTTCTCCCAATGAGATAATCCCTCCACACCTTCAATGCATGAATTATGATGGCCAACTCTAGATCATGAGTTACGTACTTTTCCTCATGTTCATTTAGCTTTTGGGACTTATAGCATACCATCTGACCTTCCTACATCAAGACTCCACTGAGCCCCTCCTTGCAAGCATTTGTGCATACCACAAAATCCCTATCAAGCCCTCCAATCCTCAACGTTGTTGCGTTCGTGAGAAACTATTTCAATTGCTCAAAGCTTGTTTTTCACTTAGCTTCCCATTTAAATTTCTTTCCTTTTCTCTGCAAGGATGTGATGGGATGGCCTATCTTGGAGAAATTCTGGATGAATCTCCTGTAGTAACCTGATAATCCCATGAATGATGTTACCTCATTCACATTATTTGGTGTTGGTCATTCCATTATGGCCTTGATCTTTTCTGGATCAAATAATATCCACTCCTTATAGACAATATGCCCCAAATAATGTATTTGTGATTTGAAAAAACTACATTTTCTTAGCTTTGCATAAAGCTTGTGCTCTCTTATAAATTGTAGTACTCTATTCAGGTGCTTTTCATGCTCTTCTTCAATTCTCAAATACACTAATATATCATCAACAAAAACAATGACAAATTTGTCCAAATAAGGATGTAGCACATTATTCATTAAACACATGAAAGTGGTAGGGGCATTAGTAATCCTCAGGGGCACTACCACAAACTCAAAATGTTTGTATCTTTTATTGAAATCATTTTTATAGATATCATCCTCTTCGATGTGCACTTGATGATATCATGACCTAAAGTCAATCTTAGAGAACATTGGTGCTCCTCTCAACTGATCGAATAGGTTATAAATCCATGGCAATGGATACCAGTTTTTGATAGTCACTTTATTCAATTGTCAATAGTCAATAGTCAATACAGAGTTGGAGTGTCACATTCTTTTTCTTCACAAATAATATGGGGTTTCCCCACTATGACACACTTGGTCATATGTAGCCTTTATCAAGAGTTTCTTTCAACTATAGCTTCAACTCAGCCAGATTAGGAGTGCTCATCATGTATGGCACTTTGGATGTTGGTGCTGCTCCAAACACCAACTCAATCAAAAATTCTACCTCTCTATGAGGAGGATATCCAAGAATATCCTTTGAAAACACATCTCTAAACCATTACAACATGGGATATTTCTGTAGTTTTTCATGTTCTCCTCTTTCTGCATGGCCATTGGCATTGTCATCACTAGTATTTTTCACAACAAACAATTGATAACCCTTTATGTAGTTGTGTTTGGCCTGCATGGTTGTAACTTGCCTCACCAAGGTGGGATTTCACCTTCCTCGCAATACTCTTTTCCTTCTCGTTTCATCTAGGCACTCCATTGCCTTCTCATATCAATCAACCTTGGTATGGTGCCTATATAGCCAGTCCATACCCAATAGTATGTTGTACGCCACCAATTGTAACACGTTTAGGTGAACTATTGTTAGCATACCTTGAAGCTCAATCTCACACAAATTTACCCAATAGATCACTCTCCTCTTCATTGATATCGCCAATTGAACCAACCATGGTTTTGTATGTAATTCCTGGGCCAAAGTGCATTTTTCCACAAACTCTGAGATAATATAACTATAGTTAGAACTGGGATCAATTAAAATGGAGACAAATTGATTGCACAACTTACCTTCCATCTCAATGATGGATGCTTGGTGGTTTGTGTGGAAGCTATCCACTGATGTGTAAATTATGGGAAAATTCAAAGCAACCTCACCCACTGTGAGAGCTTCCTGGGCATTGTAAATCTTAGGCCCTGCGTTCCCTTGATGTGGGAAGTCCATTTTTTGGTGGTTTTCACCACACTTCCAACACTTTAATGGATCCTTAAATTCATATTTTTGATGCTCTGTCGCTAGTTGCCACATATTTCCCTTTGGATCTTGGTTGGTTCTCTATCAGAACCAATTCATAACAGCTGGGTGTTTTCTTCCCTTTTTATCTGTCACTTTCTTGGGATTTTTATTTTTATTTCTAGTGTTTCCCTTAGCCTTCCAGTCGTTTTTAATTTTGGGCCTACGTTTTGCTTGCTCATAGTAGTGTTTTAACTTCTTAATGGCATCATTCAGTGTTTGAGGTTCCAGAATCTCAATCTAATCCTTGAATGTTATAGGTAGGCCACTAATAAATCGTTGGCCCTTTATCTTCTCATCCTTGAGATATGGAATGTATCTCAATAACTCTAGGAACTTGGTTATGTATTCCTCATCTATCATTTGTCCCATTCTGGGCTCATAAAATTCCTTTGCCTTGTTGTCATAATATTTCTCAGACAAATATTGGTTCTAAAAAATCTTATCAAATTTGCACCAAGTCAATTATTCCTCAATGATGCCTCTGACATTATCTAAATCTTCACACCAAATGTCTGCCTTTCCCTTCAAGCTATAGGTGGCAATCTTGGCTTCATGAATTCTGAAAAAAAAAAAAATATCATGCCCAGTGACCAGGCTTCTGCATCTTCGGATTTCTTCATTTCCCCATCAAATGTGGGTGGTTTTTTTCTTAAGCTTGTCTAGCGTATAATACTTTTCTCTCCTTCCTTAATGGTGATGATGGTGCCTTCTAGTAGTAGATCTAGAAGGTCTGTTGGAATGATGCACAAAAGTGTTGGTTCTTCTATTAGGAGTGCTCAATGATGCATTTCCCTTCACGATGCCTTCACTTTCCCGTCTATCCCTCTTCTTGGAACTGCCATCATTAGCCCCATTTGTTTTCTCTTCAAATTCTTTAGGGTTTCCCTTGCATTTGTGACTAGTTTTGAGCTCATATTGGTTCTTCCTCTGCAATTCTAAGAGGCTTTGCAAAATAACTGCATTTATTTCAGCTTCCTTCTCTTGAGCTCTCACTAGCCTTTCATTGTCTTCCTTGAAGCTTTTGACTTCAGCCCTTAAGCCCCTCAAGGTATCTAGCCAATCAGGAGAGTTTTCCCCTCCCCCTTGGCCAACTGATCTTTCTTCTTCATTTGATCTAGCCTCTCCATTTCCATGTTGTGACTGATCAGAACTATACTACACAATTCTAGTCCTCATTCCTATGCCTTTCATTGTCTTTTGTTTCTTATAATGCGTTGTAGAATCACATGAAATTTTTAGCCAAAAGAAACATAATTCAAAAGTAATAATGCATGCCCCTGGTGATAATATTTACAAGGCCTTTACCCGGATGTGGGTGACACGTTCAGGCATTAATGTTATTACTGAAGAATGGCGGTGAGGGGACGGGCCACTTGTCTGATGGCACCCCTCCCCATATCACCCTGAAACGCCTTCATTACTATCTGCAGGCAGCATTCAATACAGGTCTGGTTCGGCAAAAAGCTATTCATTGCTGGGTTATGGAGATACCTCATTTCAATCCTTCACTGTCTCCCCTGCTCTGTAGCATCTGTCCGCCTCAGGCCTTTGAGCCCAGCCTTCGCACTGCAAATGGCCGTCGTTGTTGGATTTTTTTCTGTGCGGATTTTGATAATGGCTTTTATCATTCACATTCGGCTCTCTACTTTCTAATCTCTGCCCAGATCAGCCCTGTTTTGCCTCTTATTCCCACTGCTAGTGCTCCCACTACCTTCGTCCCTTTGGTCTCTGCTCCTTTTGAGTGCCCAGCCAGCGAATTCAATATGGTTAGGCACCGTATGCATAGTCATAGGGGAGGAACCAGGGGAGGAAGCTCTCATCCTCCAGTGGAGCACTCCACCTCCTCTCCTTCCCCTAAATTGCATCATCCTCAATCTCTTGGAGAGGGTAGACATCCTAATACCAGGCGTGGGAGATGTCGGGCTCGTTCTTCCGTTGTTGTTCTTGACGAATTTGTTGTCCATTCTAACAATTCTCCTCCGCCCCTTCAACCCGATCCTCACTCTGCCCATTTCAGGTTCTGTAGCTCCCTGAATAGGCCCATCATTACCGCTTCTATCTCCATCTCCTTCTCTGAAGAAATCGCTCAATCAGCCTCTCAGGTTGACATCTCCAACTTGCCGCAGGAAGGTGCACTCAGATGCAACAATTGCAAGGATTCTGGTAAAAATGTGATGGTTGATAGTCTCTTCACCTCCCTTGGATCGAACTTGGGTGGATGTATGCATGGTGAAGGGGGAAGCTCTGTTGCCACGCGCCCCTCTGGTGGTTCGTGTCATGATGGTTCAGTTATGCAAGATGCTTCTGGCGACGGGGGAGAGCCTCACAGTGGTGGTGGAGAGCCACACGGCAGAGCCTCCACGAATGTGGCAGATGAGTGGGCTTGCCCAATCATCAAGGAACCCATCTTGGATGAATACAGCTAAGATGACGTGGCCTCCAGGTAGCAGAAGGTGGTACACAGAGATTCGGCAGAGGCTGACTGAGGTTAGAACTTGGCTGGCTATGGCTGCCTTGGTATCTTCTATCTGGTTCTTTTTGGTTTTTGATAATCTTTGTGTAGATGCTAGTATCCTTTCTGGACCAAATGTCAGGTTATTATCTCACTGTCTTTTTGTGGGGTCTAGTCTCAAAACTGCTACCATTTTTGAAGGTTATGCTCTCGCTGGACTGGTTTCCCCAATGTTGGGGCAGTCCGAATTTTGTTGATACTACGATAAACTTGATCGAGGCTCTGTCCTCTTTGTATCTTTTCTGTACATATTAATAGACTACTTTTACTTAGAAAAAAAAATATTTACAAGGCCTTTACAGCAAACAATCTGCAACAAAAAACCATATATGTACATCATTATCAACAAATTAACAATTTTGACACAATATAAATGCCTACATTATCAACAAAATGTATCACTGTTAGCACCACTTTCAATTTATCAAAGGCAGTGAAACAAGTCAGCTATTGATTCGTGCTAGTTAAGCAATCACGAAGTCAACATATCAATCATCTATATAATCAAACAATTTAGACCAACTTTTAACACCTAAACATTTGTTTAGTTGAATTTCTAAAAATCATCATAAGGCCTTATTAGGGTAATTCTACGGTTTCTTGTCCCATGATGGAGGCCATCTAGTCAAAGTGTTGGACCTAGATTCTCTTATACCACCCGTAAACACCCCCTACCTTAACTAGGTTAGAATTGTTCACTTGTTATTCCAACCTCCTTGGTAAATAGTTAGAGAGATGGGATAGTATAAAATTTTCTTCTTTTTATTTTCTAGAACTGGAAATAAGCCTCACCATTGCATTCATCTTGTCAAGACAAATACGATGATACAAAATTTTACCTTAACTTGATCTCTGGGTCAGAAGTTATAATCCTTTAAAATTTTGATGAATCTGAGGGTGACATGTCATCAACCCTACCACATGGACCCATGTGGAAAATATTCCAACGCCACCAAGAAGGTTGTAATTTGCAACTTACCTACTCATTACATGCTATATCCTGGCTCCACACCCCAGCTACAACCTCTGTTATTAACCGGCTATAACTTAGGCATACTCGGCTATAACTCTTGAGCATACTTCGATTCCTCCAGGGTGTAATTCCCGAGGTACTTTTTCTATTATCCCGACTTTGCTTCCTCGATGATAACTCTCGAGAATTATTGGCTATATATTCTGAATCACCACTAACACTTTCCTTTGGGTTCAAGCTTCTAGCATCCCTGACTCCACTTCCTTGGCAGTAACTCCCGAGTGTGCCCTGATCATTACTTTCGATGCACCTCTAATGTATTCCTCTAGGGAAATATAACTCTGATGTATGAAATCCTTTTGCTCATCCTTTTGGTGGTGGAAATAATTAGACCTTTAATCCAGCCTCTTCCACTTTGAGTGTTTTTTTTTTTGTCAAAAAGATATGCTTAGATGGCTGAGGATAAAACATTGATTCTAGGCCTGAGGTCACAACCATTCCACTCACATCAGAACTTTTGCATGGCCCGAATTAAGGAGGCTTTACTCGATCATGAGCAACATGATCAATCTTGAATTCAGTGTATTTTCATAAGGTTTTTCTCCCTTCCTACATTATGTGTCATTCACAAGGGAGTCCTATTGTGTCATGGTTGTAATGGTTCCACAAACATCTGGACTTTCGCCAATGTCCTGCCATGACCATTAGAGTTTGCTAAGGCCCCCACCAGTGTTATCCTTCCTGAGCTCACGACCATTTTCTTCTTCTAGGATTCATGGGTTTCACAAGGTACATAGAAGGTCACAAGGAGCTCAATACTCCTTAAGAATCCACACCCCAATGTGCACCCTAAGGCTTGTAATGACCTGGTCAGCAACACTGCAGTGTTCATCAAGAATCTCCAAGACATTTAGCTATTATCAAGGACCGTAGTTTTATTCCTCCAAACGAGGTAGCATCCCCTGGAATGCCATGGCTATCATTAACCATTCAAGAAAGAAGCAACCACACCATCTCCTTATCGAGATATTACACGGTGTATGGTGGCTAGCCTAAGGAGGTTCAATATCAATGCAAATAGAACAAGAATATGTGTTGTTGAGAATGTAAGGTTAAATAATAAAGTCAAGCCATCCTATAAGGTAACGCGCTACTCATGAGAACTCATAGGTCCCCTAAACCAATTCCTGGTTCTAATGAATGTGTATACCCATCACTAGGGCACACACTACAACAAGCTAAAGATGTCCCTTATACAAATCACAAGTTAGTAAGAATAGGGGAGGGGGAATATTCATCAACACTGTCACATTGTAACATCAACCATGTCAATGTATATTATCTTCAATTGAAACATCCTATTGTAACAATAAGAAGTCATCTTCTAACTATTTATGTAATCAAATCAAACCTCTTATGGATTAATAAAATGCCTTTATATTTTGCACTATCCATCAATTAATTGTGTAACAGTAGCAATACAATCATGTATTTTCCGTGTGCATGGCAACACCATTCCAATAAGAAATGCAACATACATTCATTATTAGGTACGAAATACATAAGAGTACTTATCTTGTGATATTTCAAGGTAATCGTGTTAAGGACTCTAACTCTCCACCCAACCATAGATAGTTGCAGCCTATCCTCACTTGCATTTTTCACCCCCGAGCCAGATTCCAGAGACTAAGTTGGCGTGCTCAAGGGATTGTGTATTGACTGTTGGTTGAAACAGGGAATCCAAAGCATCTCCCACCTCCACCCACAAACCAAATAGAAATCCACAGTTCCACAGGGAATTCAGAGGCCTGCTACCTCCACCCTTTAGTTATTCCACAACTAATGAATTCCATGGAATCCAAAGACTTCACCTCCACCCTGAAACAAAAACTCCGGGGAATCCAGAGACTCATAGTCTCCACCCTTCAACTAAGTTGTAATTAACAAGGCATAGAGAATCTAAGGACTTATCGTCTCCACCCGTCAGGAGAGATGCGAGCAAAAACATACATAGGGAATCCATAGACTCGTTGTCTCCACCTTGCATAACTCAACATCATGGTTCCACCAAACTTTGGGAATCCAAAACCACAACATATCAAGCATATAGTAAGGAAGCCATCCATAAACATTCCAGGAATTTTCCTGGGAATAATTGCTCCACCCCAACCTTTAGGGATATTCTGAGAATCACCATCTCCATCCTCCAGCTAATGGGGACTCGAGAGGCAATTCCTTCCCCACCTAGAATTTATTTCCTCCCTAGCCTCTCCTACCAACCGAATGTTGTTATTACTCTCTGCCTTCTTCCTTTTTCCAAGTTTCTCTTGCTTTCTCTTTTGTCATCTTCTTACTTTTTCTTTCATCTATTTTGTGTGTGCCTTCCTCTTCCTTACATTCCAATGTTATTTAGATTTACCCATCTCATGAGTGTGTGCTCTCCCCTCTTCTCCATTCTACTTTCTTTCTTAATGTCCCCTCCTTCTCATCCACAATGGTTCTTTTCTTTTCTCCACAACCTTTGATAGATGACACTGCCATCAGATCTTTCCAACCATTGGAAAGTGAGCCATGTATTCCTTTGTCTTTAGTTGGTTAATGAAATTAAATGGCCCATTCCTTCTTGCATGCTCTAGGCATGGTTTCTTAATAGCATAGGTCAACCTCATATGTTGATAGATCCATCTTTCCTTTCAAACCTCCCAAGAGAGTATATTTTTGGTGTACCTTCTTACATTTCATTAATTTTGACATATCAGTCCATTAAAGGCACATCAACCAGCCTTCAACGGTTGTCCCAAGGCAGTCCAATTTTCCCTGCAACAATTAATTGATCATTCCAAGTAAGCAACTACCTAGTCTCTAGAATCCATGTCCCATAACTTAGCCCGTAATTATTTTATAAAAATTGTTTACATTGCAAAATTAGATTAAGCAATTAGGGTTGTCACAAGTGATAGTCATCATTTAAGCCAATGATAGATGATGCATGTATCTCACTAGGTGATGCTTCCATATCAACAAGGACAATCATATCTTGAAGTACTTTTTGGAACAATAGTTGTCACCAAAGTAGCATAAGTGGCCCACTAAGATGTTAGGTTATGATTATGAGCTTATATTTTTTCCTTATCCTTACCTTTAATCAATTAGTTTGAACATGTACAAGAAGAATGGTTGGTGAATAACACTATGGTTAAATCATCCAAGGACTTAGGAGAACCCAAAACCCCATACAATTTATACTTGAAAGTATGACACCTTAAGGTATAAGGTCATTTTTTTGGCACTAAATTCTACTTCAAAAGAGCATGAGTTAGTGTAATTGCATTCATCTCCAATCATAGGTCACCATGGTTTTCATAAACCATACAAAAGATTTAACCACTCCTACTTTTGTGAAGGAATGAAAAGGACATCCATAGCTTTTTAGTTGAATATGAAACCTATTAAAGGATCAAGGAAGAAATAGTGAAGACCCCTTATGCATTGAAATTGTTGTCAATCCCTTCCCCTATTTGGGCTAACCTTTCCATGGATTTTATAGCAGGCCTCCTAAAAGATGGGAATAAATTTGTCATCATGGTGGTTGACCACCTTTACATATATGCTCATTTTTTGCCTTATTGCACTCATTTATGTCATCCATAGTGGCTGAAATATTCATGGATTAGATTTTTTAACTACAAAACATGCCCCATTTCATTTTGATGAGTTATGATCTGACCTTCATAAAAAAACTCTGGTAGGAATTTTTTAAAATTCAAGGCATGCACTTTGAAAATGAACTCAACTTATCATCCCCAAATTGATAGTCAAACAAAGGTGATCAACAAATGATTGGTAATGTATTTGCAATGCTTTTCATTGAACCAACAACATAAATGGGTTCAAAGGCCACCCCTTATCTAATGGTTGTACAATACCACTTATCATGGTGTTTCCAAAATGTCTCCATGTGAAGCTATATATGGCACATGACCTCCCTCAATGGCTTTCTATTTACTAGGCACATCCAACTTTCAATAAGTGAATCACACACTTAACGTTGGAGTTGACATTTCTAGTACATTTAAGGACAATTTGGTTTTAGTTCAAAATATAATGAAATAGCATATTATAAATCAACATTATTCTAAGAACTATTTTGAAGAAGGGGATTGTGTGTTTCTTCATCTCTAGCTCTATAAGTAAACCTATATCAAACACAACAATTACCAAAGGCTAGAAAAAATCTTCTATGCACCCTATTAGGTCCTTCACTACATTAGACAAGATGATTGCATATTAGCTCTTCCTACTCACTCCAGGACCTACCAAGCCTTTCACCTATCCTATTTGAAGAAGGTTGTGGGGTTGAATTGAAAGTTTAGATCAACCTTCATAAACATGATGATGAAGGTTTCATCTGGTTATAATTAGAGGTAATGGCCATAATAAACAACTATTTATTCCATTGTTAGGAATAATATCATGAAGCACTAAAATCAAAATGAACACGAAAATAAAACATAGAATGATACAATACAAAAGAGACACCAGTATATGTGGTTCACTCTATTTAAGCTATGTCCATGTAGAAACGACCAGTTCCACCTTTTTATTTTTTCCATCAAAATGAAGCGATACAACCTGCAACACATTTGTTGCGACCCTGTCTTCATTGTCTCACAGTCTCCTCTCTCAGTTATAACTCTCTATAACAATAAACATAATTGCAATATAATTCCCTCATAAAATAGGTTTTCCTTCTAAGGAAAAAAACCCTAACATAACTTCTACCATCAAAACTATGACCTAATGATGAATTTTCTATATTGACTTTGAAATTATAATATTTTACTAGGTAGATTAAAAAAAAAAAAAAAAAAACTCTTCAAAGAGGCTCCAAAGAATTTTCATCACTCCCCATGGACCCCCTGGAAATAATAGTGGGGTGGCAAGCCCCCAACACCCCCTTGTCAGGAACTAGGATCCAAATGTAGTTAAAAAAACAAGACCTTTGAATTAGGAAGATAATCAAGATCCACAACCAACAACTAGTGCTTTATTTGGGAAGTCTTAATATAGTGGAAGTATGCACATATTTAAGACTCCAAATTGGAACCAAGAATAGTTTTAAAGTATTTCCTGCACCTCCAACCTCAAACATGATGTTGCTTTTGTTGGAGAACATGTTAAGGCCATAGCTTGGCCTCCCTACTTTAAGGAGCATAGAATTTAATTAATGTATGAGGCCTTCTTAATTTGAATAAGGCCCATTAGGTATTAGTGGTTAGTTACTCAATGTGAAAGTGTTGTATTTGTTAAATAATACCCACTAGGTAGTTGGTACTCATTAATGGTGGGACCACTAGTAGTTGGGTTTTTACTGGTGAGAAACTATTTATAGAGGTAAAATATTATGTAATGTTTTTCTAAGTATTGTTATTTTATTAGAGCTCTACTCAATAAAAGGTTCCCCCCTTGAAGAGGACCATGAAAATTTCTTTTTATTTTAGAATTATTAATACAATTATTTATATTCTATATGTTTGATATCTTATTTCTCCTATTTTACTTTTTTTCAGTCTACTTCTCTTTGGGCATTACCCATAATGCATTTTTTCTGTCAATTTAAGTATACTATGCCCATTGCATTTATTGCTCTATTTGCCTTCAACCTCCACATGACCTTATCTCCACATGGTATACATCTCCATGTGGCCCACAACTCTGCACGTAGACCTCCCCATAGAAATTATTGGGGGACTTAGTATTTCCGCACCTTATCTTTATGCGATGCATGGAGCATAAGCTCTTGTAACCCTACATTTTTTTTTTATTTCAAGTATTTATTTGAAAAACTATATCAAATTCTCCAAGAAAATAATAAGATAGCTTCCACAAGGCCTCTAAAATAGGTTTCAAACAAATTATTTTGCAAGGGTTCTCCAACACGAAGTCAACTAGAGAAATAAATACATAGCCATTTTGGCTTCCAAGATCCACTTATATCACTAACTATGGATTATAGATGATACCATTAGCCATACTATTTGATTATTGGGAATACAAAAATAGTCTCCTTGAGTGTTTTTCTCAATGTAACATAGGTTCTATAGATATAGGAAACTAGTAAGGAGGAGATCACTACCTTTGGATACTCTTACTACCTTAATGGAAAAGAAGTGAAAAGTACCTAGTGACATTTAGGAATAACTTGATTCTCTCCCACATCTGGGAATCGATAAATCAACTGAGTACAAAATATATTTTTTAAGGGCAGGCTTGATGTTGCTTGTGGAGTTTCCAATGTACTTGAGGATGTGTGGAAGAGAAAATTTGTAAAAATACTTTGTCTAGTAAAACATAATTTATAAATTAAAGTATTTTTTTAACATTTAATTATAATTTTATAATAGAGAGAAACCAAATTTGAAAAGTCAAACACCTCTTACATACATAATAACTTATTTAAACAATACTAAACCTATAATTGTTGAAAATGCAACAAGATGATGGATCTTAGTGAAAAGAAGTCGCCTTCACTAAGTGGGCCGCGGACTATTTTTGGCACAAAGTCTATTTTTAGACTATGTCTATTTTTAGACATATGGATCATGGTCTATGAGTCGCAGGATGCTATTTATGGATGATTGGTCATGTTGGTAAAAATAGATGGACCTCTATTTTTAGACATATGGGCGGAGTCTATTTTTACACTGCCAGTCAAAAAATAGAACAGTCAAATATTATTAGCTCTTAATAATATTTGGACTATAAATATTATCTTATCCTCTTGCAGCACTTCAGTTTGAGCTACGGATGTGGCACATGCAACTGCCAGAAGGAAATACGCTTTTCCTATGGGTTAGTTGAGCTATTGCATGATGGACTCAGTTAGAACTCAAGTGATTGAGTTTGGTGGAGTTGATGGAGTTGTGTTCAGTTTGACTTAGTTGAACTAGTTGTATTTAGTCTAACTAACAAATACACTAGTGATGAGTGGTGTGAATTAATTATTAATTAATTCACTAATTATTAACTCATAAATCAACTAAAGAATACATCAGTTAACTCAGTGCATGGACAGTTCAGTGGAGACAAGTGTTAGAGGTGGGTGAAAGGGTGAGACTACTATCAGTTGTGACTATAGCTGTGCATGAGATTTGCACAATCATTGATTGAGATTGCCAATGAGGATTACGCAGTACAAGCCAAGGGGAATTCGAACTTGAGATCAGATCTATTCTCAACTTGGATTGCGCAGTAGAGGCAGGCCAACAGTGGAGGAGATTTGAACCCGTGACTTGTTCAGATCTGAGCTAGTTTGTGTGTAGCATGTGGAGATAGTACTAAGTACTTGTGAGGAGTATTGTACTATGTATTGTTACATGTTCTCTATCATTATAATATACAGATAGTTGGGGGTTTTTCGCTGTATGCTTTCCCCATTACATACTGTGTTGATATGTGTGATTGATGTTTCAATGTGCACATGCGATTGTTTTTAATTCCGCAAATTGATGATCAATGTTAGAGGAGGTTATGTATTATGCATGAATTCCGCAAATAGTGTATAATCAGGATAATCTCTGTGAATAAGTGTTATATTATTCAAAATTTCTACAATAATAACTTAGTGTTCAACCAACAATGGTGATAGTGATGGCAGTCGCCACTAGTTATTATCCACAATCACAATTAACAATCATCACTATTCAAGGAAAGTCACATTAATTGGAATGACTCGTTGGTACTCCATAAGGAGGTAGGCATTCACTCCTTTCGAATGCCTCTAGACCTTGGTTCATTAACCTATTTTCTTATGTTTGAAGAAGAAAAAATCCTAACCAAATAAAAATAGTTTTAGGTCATAATTTAGGACCAACATACATAATAACATATACAAAAAAAATTAAAACATATTCTTTAAAAACAAATGATATTATAACGTATAATATAAAGATCAAATTTCATTTCAATATAAAAACCATTAACTTTCTTACAGCATGTGACCATGGATCATGCTCTAGGAAAAATTAAGGGATGGGATGCTTGGGATTGGTAGGGATCTATGCCACCCCCACTTAGTGTCAATTGTTAAATCATGAGTTTGCATGTGATAACATCTAGAGGGAGATGGTAATTGAAGGGTGATGGGTTCAATCAACAATGTATTTAGTATTGAGACATCATTGCGAAGGAGTTATGATGGCTTGAAGCATTCTTATTGCAAATCATAAGAAGTGTAGTAGAGAATGTGGAATTATCTAGAAGATTTAGATGCAAAGACCACACGGGATTTGGGTTATTGACATGTTGTGCTTATATTTTAGGAGGTTTGTGGGCTTAAGAATCTATTTTAGTTTATTGATATGGTGGTTTTCCTTATCTAGTGAGGTTCTTATAGTTAGGAGCGATGCAATCCCCTAATGTGGGAGATTGGGTTATCAAAAAAACCTTTGTCTGGTTCTCAATTCACACAAAAGGGAAATACATCTTTGAGATATTAGTCTAAGGTTGACCCTCACACTTAATTGCATTAATCAAGTGGAGCTTGTTCTAGAAAATTCATTTTGTGATTGTTGCCTTGTCTTTATTTTTCAGGTGAAGCATGTTATTTTCAAGGATTTTTCCCTCTGTCTCCACCCCTTCCTTTCACTTTTAGTTTATCTCTCTTTAGTGGCAGTGGTTTAACATTGTCATCTTTATTCTTGATTGTGTTAGAGTTGGATCTAAGTCTCTATTTGGGGGGAATTATTGAGTTAAGTGCTTCTATTCTCTAGCTTGTAGCGAAATTTCCATTCCCATAACCCATTTTCTCCTTTTCATTAGCTTGAATCCTATATGCCTTTTTCTAGTCATGATGATTACCCTTCTTCTATAAGTGCAGTACAAGGTTCAAACTTGTAGACAATTCTATTTTTCCTAGTTATTATGGTCATACTTGTTTGTCCTGGAGGTCATAGGGAAAGAAAAAACCACCCCTTCCCCTCTAGCTCATGATCACTCTATTCTTGTCATCAAGTTCAAATTGTTGTATAGACAAAATATTTATTGTTATTTTATTGGTTTAGTTTCCCCAAACGCACACTAGTAGGTATAACAACTATGTATATCTTTTATTTGTGCAGTAATATAGATGCTTCACGATCTCATATCTATATATATATATAAACCATTAAATTTACTAAAACAAAACCATTAAAGCCTCATGTCCCTTTATTATGTTAATAATTAATTGCATTGACAAACCTTCATACAGTTTAGTATGGGGGAGATTTGCCTCTAAATAACAAAAACAATCTTTCAATGTTGATAAAAAATAAAATACTTCAATTTCCACCATCATTTTACATCAACTTTATATAGAAAGATAAAATAATGAAAATAAAAAATATTCTAATTTAATCTATAATTGTTATTCTATTCTTGAGCATAAGAGAAATGTGTAATTACATTATTGCTAAATATAAAGTTAACACTCTCTCATCTAAGAACAATATTGATATTATATTCTAGTATGAAAGATGCATTTAATTTATTCTATACTCAATTGACATGTGGTATTTTAAAAGATATATATTGATACTCAATTGACATGTGGTATTTTAAAAGATATATATTAATAGCAAACATGTGGTATTTTAAAAAATATGTATGGATAACAAAATAAAATTTTAATGTCATCCATAAATAAAAAAATCTCACAATATATGTGTTTCCAACCACTTATTAGTAATTTGATTCATTATGGCCGGAGCTTTCTCAAGGGTAAGTTGGTCCAGGGATGCCATTGAGTTGGTATTGCAAAATTGCACCCCAATAATTATGTCAGTGAAAAGCATGCTTGCCTCACTACTGATTAACAAGTGGGGATTAACAAGTGTTGAAGACACGCTACATCTGGAGCCGGATAAATAGATGGATCTCCTCTTATGGGACGACGATGCCAATTGTAGGTAATTAATACAAGGGCATCCTTATCCATGGCGCCAATAAAGCAATCCACCCCACCAACTACCATTAATTTACATTTTGTGCAAAGGATTTTTGCATTTACTTCATGATGTCCGACACTTGAATTCCTGATTGAATAACCGAGCATATTTAAATGGAATCGCCCTAGTTTCACTCTGCAAGGTCCAATTTACTGCCATTTGTCTTGTTCTCAGTGTCAATCGAGGGCCTCTGGCAGATGTCATTATAACTTCGTACTCCATGTCCATGTTGCCAGATGATTTCTACCTCCAATCTATTCTATCTTGAGAGAATTAAATGATATCTCTTGTGGAATATCTAGTTGGTTTTCTGACACTGAGGATCATCATTTTGATGGCCAAAGCTTTCGTTATCTTTCTCTAAGTTTATCAACATTCATGGAAGGAGGACGTAAGATATCTGGTGCCCATTAATCTCCATTGGGCCTTGTTCCATTATTAGTTAATGTGCATTTAGTTCTGTATTCAAATGTCGGAGAATATGAAAAAATTGACTTCCTCAAATAACCTCAGTTGCATATAGATTCTTGACCAAGTGTTATGAATAGTTTTCTGAATTTTTTTTGGAGTTTCTTAATTACTAACATGGAATCCGGTGATACTAGTTAATATTTTATTTGATTGTTTGTCATAGTGGTTAGGCTCTAACTAAAAAAAGGAATTTTCATATTTTTATTTTTTTTTATAGTAAAAGAGATGTCATTTTTATTTTTTAATATAGAGTTGATATGTGATATTTAAAAATATTAATAAAAAAATGTAAATTAGAGATAAATATTTCAATATATATGTGGATATATATATATATATTATATATATACCATCGTGGGTTATAAATAAAATATTTTAATCTGCATATCGAGTAAAATATTTCAACATCAAATATATAATGAGAGGGGGAGAGAGATTTCTTATTTCGTTCATATAGGTGCTTTTTAATTCAAGATATAAGGGATTTGTAATTCCTTCAATGTTGAATATGGAGTTGACATATAATATTTTAAAAAATATCAATAACAAATATCTGTATGTGGAGGCACACCTTGAGTTATAAATAAAATATTTCTTTTTTTTTTATAAGTAAGAGACGAACCTTCTATTAATCTGATCAAATTACATAATATACAGAGTGCCCCAGACAACAAGGGTGGCAAAAACCAGTGACCGAAGCTTACAAGATTCTTACAAACAGCACAAAGTGGTGCCTACTGCATCCACCAGACGGACCCGATGGCAACAAAGAAAAGTCCACTGAATAGAACGGGTTTGAAACCCTCAAGCAACAGGGAGGAACCAATCCTCGCCATTGAAAACCTACCCCCAATCCAACGGCCAACAAGCAAAAGGAATCCACAAAGGGACCCACAATCGGGCAACCAGCACAACCAATCCTAGTCGTTGAAAGCAAAGTCCCAATCCAACGGCCAGCAGGGATATCGCACGGACGAGAAGCACGGAGGTTAACGGCGCGATGAGAGTGGTTTTCTCTCACCTCTCGTTGCCACGTGTTACCCCCTAAGTGGAATCGCATGCATCTTCCACAAAACCAGATACCATCCATGTCCCACGCGATATACCAAATCAAGTTTTGGGGTTTTGTGTCCATGGTTTCACGGAAAGCCTGAGGTCCATACAGGGACCCATCGTGGACCCCACTACCCCTTGAAAAACAGACCCGACCTCAACTCTAAATTGGGTCCAAAAAATAGAAACAGGTCTGGATCCCTAAGGCAACAAACCCGCTCCATCTCAGTCGTAGAATACATAATCTCGATCCAAAGATCATCGGGGATATCGCACGGATGAAAAGCGCAAAGGTTAACCACGCGATGAGAGCGGTTTTCTCTCACCTCTCGATGCCACGTATTACCCACTGAGTGGAATCGCATGCGCCTACCAAAATACCAGATACCATCTAAGTCCCGCGCAAAATACCACTTATGGTATTGTGTTCGAGGTTTCGCGGAAAAGCCAGAACATTCCCACAGAGCTTGCTGAGCGTTCCTCCTAGAGTCGCCGACAGAGACCCGCTGAGCCAAATACACCCAGGCAATCCGTTCTATGTCACTGCCCGACTTGAAACCTTTGTCATTCATCCAAAAGTGAACAAAGTTGTGGAGAGCAACCATATCCCAAAAACGTGGACAAATTAGGTGATATCAACCTCACTCCTGTCTCCTGAATCCCTTCGATCAGCGCTGTTCATCCACAAATCCCAATCTTTGGCTACCAGGATGAAACATTCCTCTCACAGTTTCCCTTCAGGTAACAACTCCCATGCATGGTGAGAATCCCTGTCCTTATTGGCCACACCTTCGTTGGCCAATCGATCTGCAAACATATTTGCCTTCCTTCTAACATGAACAAGTTTAATCGTTTTAAGGGTCTGCAAGTGAGAGTGGATACAGTGAAAAACCTGCAGCAGCTTCCAGTGCTTCGACACTTTATCTGGCGGAGTTCCATTGTGAATCTTCTTGGCTGCTCTGGTGATCAAATCCAAATCTGCTCCAATGATAACATTCTGTAAATTTGCCTCCACCAGGATCTCCAAGCATTGGTCTAATGCCAGAAGTTCAGCCATGTCATTGGTACCCTTTTCCAAGTGGCCATGGAAGATATATTTTGTGTGCCCCTAAGGATCTCTTATAGCACCCCCAAAGCCAGCTTCCCCCGTATTGCCCTTAGAAGCTCCACCAATGTTTACGTTGAAGAAGCCCTAAGGAGGGGGCTGCCATCTACTGTCCCCTGTGTTAATTGTTCTCACTTCCTTCCTTATTTCAGGATTGAAGACCCAAATTAAGAATAATAATCTCCTCGTGAGGCAGAGGAGGATTCATGGGAATTGACCTCAAAAGGCTTTTAACTATTTCTTTAAGTTGTTTTAAAATTTGATTGATTATGTGTTGTGGCTCACTAGCTTTATTTATGAAGATCTGCCTATTGCATTCTTTCTAACATTCCAAATGACAAAGCCTGGTACTAGCATCTAGGCTTTGTTAATGATCTCATTCTTTGAGAAGTGCTTCCTCCAGTTTTTTAGAGTGTTGGATATGCTGAGACTATCCCTGTCGGTTTGTCTGAAGCTTGAGGCCACCCAGTCCCACACCTTAGCAGAAAAAGAAAAGAGGTTGAGCAAGTGTTCAATCGTTTCCTCATGTGAGCTGCATAGGTGACATTTGGAAGGGCCACTAAAGCCTTTCTTGAGGAGGTTCTCCCAAGTTAGGATCTTTCTTTGGTGCACAAGCCAGATAAATAACTTTATTTTCATCCAGTGAGGAGTTTCCCAAAGCTCCTTCTAGACTTTCTCAGCATTTACAAAGTTGAATCCTGTGATTGCTTGTTTTGCCTCTTTGAGGTTAAAGTTACCTTCGTTATTCTTCCCCCATCTTAATTGGTCGTGTGACGAGGAAACCAGAATCCGCCAGTCCTTTAAATCCATGGTGAGAGCCTTGCCATGGCCTTCAAAGGACTCTCCTCACTGTAACTTAGATCCTTCCACTTCCTCCATTTTTCATTGTTCCTTCCCTGATCCCAGAAATCTTTTACCAATAATAGGCCTTTGTTGTCTATGTCTCTTTTGAGGGCTGCCAGGTCAATCCTGTTAAGGATGGGTTCTTGTTGCCAGCTGTCCTCCCAGAATCGAGCTCGGTCCCTTGCTCGTATTTCCCAAAAACAATGTTGCGGAACAATGCTTTTGTTCTCCCAAGCAAGGTTCCATATGTGTGAGCCTCTAATTTGTCTTGTCATTCTAATAAGATCCTTTTCCTGCCATTGCTTGGCGTACTTCTGTTTCCAAAGCTTGGCCTAGGGGGCATTCGGCTCCTTGATCCATCGCCACCAAAGCTTAGCTCCCGAAACTTTACTGAGAGTTTCTGAATCATGCAACCCCAAGCCACCATGGCTTTTGGGCTTACAGAGCTTGTCCCAGGCAACTAAAGCCCACTTTTTTTTCTCTTCCCCTCTACCCCACAGAAAGTCCCTTTGAATTTTCCTTATTTGTTGCTTAATACCTTGAGGAGCAGGGATAGCTGCAGACATGAAAATGGGAATGGCTTGCAAGACCACCTGCGTGAGCACAAGTCACCCTGCTAAGTTTAAGGATCTGCATGTCCATTTTCTGATTTTGTCATGAAGTTTATTTAAAATTGGTTCCCATATTTTCTTGCTGAGAGGTTTATCAGCAAGAGGAATGCCAAGATATTTGGAAGGCAACTGTTCCCTTTGAAAACCAAGAATCCTGGTAATGTTTCTTTGTATAGCAATATTAGTGTTAAAGAAAAAAAATTTGGACTTGTTTAGGCTTACCTATGTACCTGCTGCCATAGCAAAGTCGTTTAAGATATCTTTGATTTTTCCTTCCTACCCTATGCCCTGCAGCATAGTATCATCCACAAATTGTTGATGAGTATTAGCCTCTCCATCCGGGGTGAGCTTGATCCCCTGAATTCGACCTTCAACATTTGCCATTTTAATTGCCCTACCTAGCCCTTCCATCATGACGACAAAGAGGAAAGGGGAGAGTGGATCGCCTTGTCTGAGCCCTCTGGAAGGTGTGAAGGTATTTGAAGGAGCTCCATTAAGCAGAATGGAAAAACTGGTTGTGGTGATTAGTGCCATAACCCATCTTTATCCAATTCTAGTCAAAGCCATATGCTTTCAGAGTAGCTCTGATATAAGGCCAACTGAGTTTGTCATAGGCTTTCGCAATGTCCAACTGAATAATCATGCCTACTTGCTTGTTGCTTTTGAGAGAGTGTACCACCTCATGTGCTTGGATGATGTTGTTGAGAATTTGTCATCCCTCCACATAGCTTGTTTGCTCTTCTGAGATGAGGGAAGGTAGTAGGGGCTTGAGTCTATTGGCTATCACTTTGGAGATGATTTTATACACCACATTACATAAGGCTATGGGTCTAAATCCATTCAAAGTCATAGCATTTTCCTTTTTGGGGATTAAAGCTATGAAGGATGCATTTAGTGCTTTCAGAACCTTTTTGTATTTTCTTAAGTCCTCCACAACCTCGAGGATGTCCTCTTTGACTGTATCCTAGCAGGCTTTGAAGAAATCAACATTGAATCCATCCGGGTCTGGTGCTTTTCCACTTTGCATTTCCTTGATCACTTCACTGACCTCCTCTTCCGAGACTGACCTATCGAGATTATGGTTGTCCTCTCTAGTGACGAACTTGGGATTATATTGGGTGAACTGATTAATGAACCTATATCTATCCTCCATTGGCTCCTTTGCAATATTAGAGAAGTGTTGTACTAGATTTGATTCCATGTCCTCGTGGAAGACAAGCTCAACACCCTGAGAATCCTTAATCTTTGTGATTCTGTCATGTGCCCTGTGGGCCATAGTGGAATTGTGGAAGAACTTAGTGTTTCTTTCTCCCTCTTTGATCCACTGAATCCTCGATCTATGTCTCCAGAAAGTTTCCTCTTGTAGGCATCGCTCCTTCCATTCTTCCTGCAAAGAGTTGGTTAGCTTTTGCCTCTCTTCATTGAAGCCCTCTATGATATTGATCTGATTGATATTCTGGAGTTTCTGTTTAGTCTCAATTCTACCCTTGAGGATATCGCCAATTTTTTTTTGATCCAAGCTTTAATTTTGGATTTAATATATTTCAGTCTCTGCTGGAGCATGTACATCTTAGTACCCTAAATATTCAGATCCTCTTTCCACCATTTGTTAATGTTACTAGTGAATTTGAGGTGTGAGAGCCAGGCATTCTCGAATCTGGAGAGCCTGTTCCTCGGAGTGCCCATAAAGGTAGCTTCTAGCTGAACCGGCCAATGATCCAAACCCCCAAAGGGAAGAATGGACACTGTGATGGCTGGTCCTATGATGAGGAGATCCTCAGAAACGGTAAATCTATCATGTTTTGAAGCCACTTGAGAAGCCCCTCCCCTTTTGTTATTCCACGTGAAGGTTCCATTTATTGTCTCAGTATCCACTCGTCCCATGTTCATGATGAAACCTTGGAAGGCTTAGAGTCTCTACCTAGCTATCTTGTGCCTCCTTTTTTTCCCGAAAAAGACCTTATCATATTGAAATCACCTACAACTATCCAAGGCATATTGGGATATCGTGCTCTTAGATCTTCTAGGGAGGTAAGAAGCTTGAGTTTATCTTCTTGCTTCTGAGGTCCATAAACATTTGTTATCATGTATATCTCTTTATCACCTAGAGGACTGCATACAAAAGATAGATAGTTCCTGGATGCTTCAGCATCCAGGATTCCAAATTTCTGTGGATCCCACAACGTAAGAATCCCACCTGCCGAGTTATTTTCCTTAACCTCTAATTACTCATACTTGATTAACCATTTATTATGAATTTCTCTTATTTTCTCCATTGAACATTTGGTCTCCTGAATGAAGATCATATTTGGTTTTTCTTCTTTTATTATGTTACTCAGATTCCTTTGTTTCCTTCTACTACCTAAGCCTCTAATGTTCCAAGTTGTGAGCTTCATTAAGAAAGGTTGGTAAAGGAGTAGCTGGTAAGATCTTTCATCTTACCTGAGTTAATCCGTAGTTTTCCACATTCGTTTAGCAGTTCATTCTATCTTTTCCTTCCTCTTTTCCTTCTTGAGTTCTTTGGAGATTGTGCCTGTAAGTTCTCCATCATTTTGACCCCACTTCGCTCCTGGCTTTCGTGGTTTCTCATGACTCCAATTCCCTTCAATTGTGCCCTCCATAGAAAGAGCCGCTGAACTCGATCATAGTCTTCTTTCGGCAAGGAGTCCACTCCTTTGTTCCTGCCTTGTTCCACAAATAGTTCTAGATCAAGATGTTCCCTATCTAGAATCTCATGTAGTTCATGGTTCTTTGTTCCTACCTCACTTGGAGTCATCTCATAGTCTTTACTGATCTTCATGCTGCTTGGTAGATCCTCCTTCTACTGGTTATTTACTATGATATCCTCCATTTCAGCTTTTGTTTCCTGCTCCTTAGATGTGTTTTCCCTGTCTTGGACTATCTCCACATTCTCCTCTACTTCCTCTAGGATTTTGAAACTATTGTGTCTTGTATTTCTGTCTTCACTGCTTTTCTTGTGTGGCCATTTACCCCCTTTCCCTTTGGCCCCAACCTTGGTAAAACCCTCGTGATCTTTATCCAAAGAGGTGTTCCCACTGCCTTCCATACTATTTGTTGGGCAGTCTCTAAATATATGGCCATGTTCATGACATTTGTAGCACCTAAAAGGTATGTGCTCATAGTCCACTATTTGCACCCAATCCTCATCGTATACTTCTAAAATTATTGCTTCCGGAAGGGCTCCAAATAGATCCATTTCTACACATATTTAGGCAAAGGAGGTATATTTACCTTTGAGAGTTGCCTATGATATCTTCAGAAAATTTTCCAGCCTGCTACCTATGGTTTTCAAAGATTTTGGTAGCCAGTAATCCAGAGGTAGTGAGTACAGTCTAATCCAAAATTTATAGATGTTAATGTTTCATGTTCCGGGACAAAGTTCATCATCCTTGGTCGCATGTAGAGTCCTGCCGCAACATAGAAATACGACCCCCCTTCAAACACTTTGTCTTTGTCCTCTAAGTTCGCGAACACCACTGTGAAGAAGCCCTTAAAACCCACATGTAAATGTATTTCTCCCTTTGGCTTCCAATGGCTTCTAATCCAGACGTGTAATGCCCTTTTTATTGGCCATAACCCCATGAACTTGCAGATAATCGCATGTTCTTTCATATGGTCCCTGTGCACTTGAATCGCTGGATCACTCAATATGACCCAGGGTATGATGCTCAATTTAGGTTTGCAAACTCCCTTGGTTCTTGTGGAAGTCATTTTTCCGCTACCTCCTCCCTTCTCCATTTCTTTACTTGTTTCCTGTTGATTCCCTTCCTGACCCTGGGGTTCGTTTCTTCCAACTGTCTCCTTACCTTTTGCTTTTGAAATCTTTTCCAACAGTTTTTTGAAATGCTTCCCTCCTGCTTCCTTGCCTCCTTCTGTGACTACCTGCCTGTAGGAGGGAGTGACGCTCCCCCTTGCGCGTCCTGCCATGGAACCCTAATGCAAAACCCTAGCTTCAACTTCAATCCTCATTCAGGTTCTGCACGATCCAAGAATCAGAAATTGTCATCTGGGATCTTGTTTTGATACCATGTCCTATGAGTGCTTTTAAAACATAAACCATTACCTATGTGCTTCAGAAAATCAAACCTACCATGTGTGCTCTGTTGCACAACCTGTCAGTGGCATGCTGTGGCTACGGACACCTATTGACCTCAAAAACAACAATGGGTTTGTTTCTTGTGGAAAAGGAGTGATCGAGTTATAAATAAAATATTTCAATATCAATTATGTAAATGAAAAAAACATATGGCTAAAATATTTTATCAATATAGGGAGATCCTAGATCTATCAAATGGCAAGAGAAATAAAATCTCTGGAAATGCAAACCTTTCTTAAATTCTACATTCTAAACAAAGATTTAATAGCCAGATCCATTTTAACTCTGGATCTAAGCATTTAGATAGATCAAAACTTTTTTCCCACTCTAAAAGAAGTTTTCGTCTAAAAAATTTGATCCTCCAAAATTAAAATAGTCCAGATGATGATAATATAATATATATTTTTACTAAATCAAAATATTAATACAATATATCTATTATACTCTATTGAAAAACAACTCTCAACCCAACAAAAATAAATAAATCCAAAATTGATATAACTTTATACTAATAAATAACTAAATAACGATTTAAAAAAACAATCTCACTTCATCTCTGCTTTAAAATTTCTTTTATTACATTTAAATAAAACAATATGTAATCAATCTTTTAAGATCCAACTTTACCACTTTGTTAACCACTATTCTATTGCCCTATGTTTTTTTCATTCACGTGTTAGGTTGATATTGATGGAAAATAGTAATGTAGTCAGATTTTTCTACTTTCCGTGTGAATTCATCCTTTCATATTATTAATAGGATAAGAAATATTAATTATTGTGATGGTATACTAAAAAAAGTAATAGAGATTTTTAATGGGTTGGATGGATTTATATATATTAGTAATAGAGATTTTTAATGAGTTATATTTAAAATTATAGTATGAATAATGTAAAATTATAATTTTGTTAAATTTTATTTATTTTAAGTAATTCAAAAATGTTAAACGAGATATTGCAATATTGTTAATTATATAGAATTAAGAAAGTAATTTTGGTAATAATAATTAATAAATTCAAAAATAACATAAATTTATATTAATAAATAAATAAATAACTATTAAAAAACGATCTCATTTTTTCTTTAAAATTTTTTTTATTACCATTTAAATAAACAATATATAAAAATCTAAAATTAACACAAATTTATATAAATAAATAAATATCCATTTAAAAAGCAAAACAATCTCACTATATTTCTCTCTTTGGACTATAGTACAAATTTTTTAAATTTCTTTTATTACATTTAAATAAAACAATAGGTAAGCAATCTTTTCCAATCCAACTTTACCACATTGTTAACTATCTCCCTATTTTTTTTCATTCATGTCTTAGTTGATATTGATGGGATTTTTTTATGTAATCATAATTTTTACTTTTGGTGTTAATTCATTTTTTCATATGTTTAAAAATATTAATTATTGTTATTGTATATTAAAGAAGTAATAGAGATTTTTAAGGTGTTGAATTATCTATATATAGATTTATAGATTTTCTAAGTATTATTTTTTGCTGACTTAATCGCAAACCTAAATACAAGAATTCAGAGAATTAAACCCCTAATTTTTCAATAAAACTCGATTAATTAAACTAACCCTCAAAACTAAATAATTAACATTAAATAAAATATAATATTATTTATAATATATATATTAATATATATATATATATATATATATATATTTCTAAATTTATTTATACAATTTTAAATATTGTGTAACTTAAAAATTTAAATTTATCTCATTTTGGAGAGTTAGACAAATTATATTTTCTACTAATCTCAATATTAATGTCATTTCATTCCTTCAAATCATGATTAACAAACTAGAAATGAGGAAACCCACATTATAACACGACAGAAATATTTGAGAGAGAAACGATACATTCATCTCAAGTCTACAAGGTGGAATATGCGTGTCAATCTCAAAAGAGGCCAAATTACAATGGCATAATGTAGTATGCACGCACTTTCGGAAGTCAAAGTAAAATAAATAATTCCTTTTTTAAAATACATGACTATTGATGAAACTGACTTTTACATTAAGATAAAAGTTTCCATCACCTAGCACAAACAAATCCAACTTCATCTCATTCATTCCAAGTTGGTTTATCCCATCTTCACGTTACTTAGTTTCCAAGTATGGTTCATATTTTCTGGATGAGATTTCAGTTTCCATTAATAGTTTTATAATTATTAGGGTTGAGATTAACAGTTTTATAATGGTTAGGGTTGAGATTTTATTTTAGAGGTTGTTTATTAAAGTTACAATTTTTTTGGAAAGTGTTTTTTTTTTTTTTTAATTGGAATATGGTTTTTTTCAAAAAAATATGATTATAAAAGTATTTGGATTATAGTAAAAATCGATTTAACATTATAAAAAAATTTGGGACACTCAAAATCTTAAAATTTCATAACTATAACTTAAATTTCCCAACATTTCAATTTAACTCCATACCATAAATTCTAATATTTTCTAAACAAAAATTATAACCTCATTAAACTACTCTTTTTATTTTACATATAAAATTATATATATATAAAATAAATTATAATATATTTATAATTATTATAAATAAATAAATAAAAACATTATAATTAAATAAATATAAATTAATAATTAAAAATCAATATAAAAATACTGAATGTAATTCTTAAAAACGGAAAGAGACCACTTAGCCAATATCACTTAGAATAATACTAATTTCATCCTATTATTTATCCCACATGACATCATTCTATTAATAATTGTTTTTTAATGCAAATGTCACTTGCGATGAATTGTAGACTTCGGATACCCTCAAGTGTCATTCATTGAATCATGTCACTTATTATTATTTTTGGCTATGATACTAATGATGTTTATAATAGTGATAAGTTTTATTAATAGTATTTTTTTTAATGGTTTAAAGTTTCTATTTTCTAAAAAATATTTGAAGGATTAAAATATGTATATTTTTGAATGTAAGTTTTTCCTGATTTATAGTGTTATAGAAATATTACTTTTAGATTAACTATATAAATAGTTTGATGTGTTTTAAATCATCTATTGGGTTTGTCATTAAGACAAAAATGGAGGATGGGGTAAAGATGAAACACATCGACCAAAAAAAACTATTTATGTGATTAATTTGAAAAAGATATTTCTATAATTTATGTATATTTTTAAAGAAAATTATATTCAAATATTTTGTATAGTTTGAATGAGTTCGATGCTTAAGAATTTGTGTTTTCTCATGACAAGTCATAGGTTCAAATTCAAAAGGGGATTGAGTATGTATATGTTTATAGGTTTAACGAGTCAAATCAATGTGTGGAGGTAGGTCTCTTGCCCCGTAAACAAGGCAATCTTATACACCAATTTGGTATTTGGCTTGGTTGGAACTCCTCCTCCTCCTTCTCCTTCGCGATCTTATACACCAATTTGGCATTTGGCTTGGCACGACTTCTTCTTCTTCTTATGGATCATCTTCTTCTAGACCTTCTTCTTCTTCACGAGCTTCTACACCAATTTGGTATTTGGCTTGGCTTCTTCTTCTTCTTCGCGGTCTTCTACACCAATTGGTATTTGGCTTGGCTTCTTCTTCTTCTTTGCGATCTTCTACACCAATTTGGTATTTGGCTTGGCTTCTTCTTCTACTTCTTCTTCTTCTTCTTCGTGATCTTATACTCCAATTTGGTGTTTGCTTGATTACTTCTTCTTCGCGATCTTATACACCAATTTGGTATTTGGCTTGCCTTTTTCTTTTTTCTTATTCTTCTTCTTTTCTTCTTCTTATATGCCAATTTGGTATTTGGCTTGGTCAGACCTCCTTCTCTTTCTCATTCTACTTCTTCTTCTCCTTCTTCTTCTCCTTCTTCTTCTCCTTATCATTATTGTTAGCACTTTGTAAATTTCCCTAGGTTGAGGAGAGAAATTCCAGAGGTAACCACAAACCACTTTTAGGCTAGAATCTAGCCCTTCTAGCCTTGGAGAGGGCTCTCTCACTTAGGTTGTTCAACTAATATGATATTAGGCTAAGTATAGAGCTCAATAAATTATGCTTTTCCAAAGGGTTACAGGTAAGAAAGGAGATAGATCCATTGGGCATGGAGTCATTTCAAAGCTATAATTTGTCCAGTGATATGATGAAGAGAGAAAGGGTTTTTCCACAGGGGCAAGGTAGGCAGTCTTGGTGATGAAATCAAGTTAAATCATTGTAGGGGGTGAGTGTAAGAAAGGCGGAAACAACACTTAGAGCATCAAAATGTAGATGAATTTTAAATATTTCTTTTAGAGGAAAACACAGATTACTTGGGAAAACCAAATCAAAGCACCATTAAGATGAATTCTAAATTAAACATTTATTTCTTCCAAGCATGAAGACATATATTCAAGTGATGTAGAAACATTAAAAAAAATTACAATTAGAAATAAGTACAACAAAATTTAGATCTGACACATGAATCCCTGCAAATCACCTTTTGTCTTTCATTCAATGGAAAAAATATTAAGAAAATACAATGCACTCAAGGTGTTTTTCTGTCCAATTTGACCAACATAACCCTCTCTTAGCTTTTTAAATATTAAATATATCAAAAATATTCCATTCTCAACCATCCAAGTTGAATTTTTCAACAAGAAACTAGTCAAATAACTAAATACATCGCACTGTTCACCTACTCTGCATAAAAATAGGAACTAATTACCAAACATAGTTTTCTACTTAATACATCATTTAAACTTAGAAATAATTATAACAAAACACTAACCATACCACCCTAAGGATTTATTCCACCTAACAACATGATTAAGCAACCTTGGAGACCCAAACAATTCGAAATATCAAGTAAAATAGTGTTGATTGTCCAATTTCGCAACAAAACGAAGTAGCCCTCCATGTTTTGTATGGTTGCAACCCTCCTCTGACAAAATGGAGCAAATGGGTATTCTTAAAATATATTTGTGATGGTGTTTATCTCTTGAGATAGGCTTCACAGTGCTTGCAGACCTCCTCATCACCTGTAGTAAAATTTCACAGCACATTGTTAAGTTTCGCAACACTTGTTAACTTTCGTGGCGCCTTCAAAATTTTGAGCATATGATGTCTTCCTCTGATATAAAGTGTTGGAGGAAACAAGTAGGTGTTGTGACATCCTCATAACAGCCACGAGACAACCAAAAACCTCAAAATTGGGTCATTTCCTCATCATAAAAGACTATACGAAATGTGCAACATGCTCTTGCTACGTTTTCACAAACTCCATCAAAACTGACCTATTTCTAACTTGCTGAGTAAAAAGACAAAAATTAAACCTTAGTAGAATAGTCCTGAAAAAGATTTACCTTTGTGTTGGCCTCTGCTAGTATATCTAAATTTCCCTTCTTCCTCTTTCTTCCAAATTTCTCGGCCTCGGTAAGGTGTTGCTTCATTAATCTGAGTCTCCTCTTGAAAACCAAGTTCTAGGGATACAAGATTCTCACTTCCCTATTCATAGGCAAGGTCCACTTCAACTTGTATTTAACTTTGTCAAGGACAAGTTCAACAACTTGTAACTGTTTAAACAAATTTAGCTTATCCCTTTGATCTTTTTCTGCTAGCCAATCTACCTGCTACTAAACTCCTTCAAGTTACTCCAACAAATTTTCAAACTCCTTCTACTCATCAAATACCATTTTCTATTCTAGTTGAATAGCCTCCTTGATTTTCATTTTTATTTTGGCAGCAGACCTAGTCCTAGGTTTCCTTGATTGCTCAACTATCACCTGCACATTTTCAACATCTATAATTTGCTTTCTTTTGTCTTTAACAACACGTGTCAATTATTTCTTTGATGGTTATTTTTCATCGTGGTGCGTGGTTTCTTGCGAAACTTTATGACTTAGCTTTCTATTTTCTTGTTGCAAATAGGCTACTGTTGTTAGGTCCCTATAATACTAGTGATTCCCCCATTACTATTTTCATTTTAGCACTTATTGTTATTGTTGTGCCCCTATTGTCCCCATATTGTTATTATTGTGCCCCATAGAAGCTTACTATTAATATTGTTGTGCCCTTATATTATTATTATTATGTCAGCTTTGATTATATTGTGACCCCTTAGACTCCTATATATAGAAAGGAGGTTTTGTCATTTGAATCATCCAAGAATTTTTCATTTGTGTAATTTAAAGGAGGCTTCCCCCTCGAAGAGGTTGATTTTGAAGTCGTTGATCTATATTTTCTTCTATTTTGTGAGCTTGTTGCATAACAATTGGTATCAGAGGTCTAGATTCTAGGGTTTCGTTGCTTCAAACAAATCATCATAGAATTTTTGCTATAACCTTTTTTCTACGACGTTTGAGTCTAACTCTTGATGAACCTTGGGTACAAATTTTAGATCTTGTGTTGCTATGTTTTCAGAGATATGATCCAAGGAAGTTAGGGTCTTTACAGGCTCCCGAATTATATCTCAAACGTGTGACCTGGGGAAAATCATCATAACTTTCTCTCTAAGCATCAGATTGAAATTTAGTAACAAGTTACAAAAAGAGGATGACCTGTAGTTTTATTTATATTAGTTTCAGGACCTAAGGTCTAAATAGTGACACATGGCACTTCGTACAAGTTCGCTCTTCTGAACTAGTCTATAATCAGGTCATCGTGGGAGATTTGGCATAAATCTTCCTTGGAGAATCTAATATTGATCAGACTTACGAGGTTGGAAAGAGGACTCAGAGGGCTACCACATGACGAAATTTCAGACCTTGGAGATCCGAAATTATAGAGTTACAGCAAATTCAATATCAAGCACCTACAAAGTGAAAAAAGGTGTGTAGTTTGTTTTAAAATTTTGCATAAGTTTGGTTTGAAAAATTAGTTTGAAGGAATTCAAAGGGCATAGTGAAGCATAATTATCATTAATTGATGCCCAGAAGAAAGAAAATGGAAACACCTAGTAAGCAACCTGAAATCTCTAGCATGACTCATGAAGAAGAGGAAGAAATGCAGCATGATATATCAAAATTATGATACCAAGTGCAACAAAATTCACTCTCACAAAAAGTAACCGAAGCTAAGATGGATGGATTAAAGAAAGGTGTGGAAGCTAAGATGGATGGTTTAGAAGTAAACATTGAATATTTGAAGAAAGACATGGAAGGTTTGAAAGGAGGTTTGGCAAAGTTGCTACAAGAAATGCTTCCTAATGGCGAAAAGGTAGTAGAGGAAAATCATAATGAGAACAAAATAAATTTTAATCATGATTTCATAGACTCTAACATTGGATGGAAGACCCACCATGTTCCAGAGATCGATATGAGGAAGTTTGATGGCAAGGATCCCGTAACATGGATACTACAAATGGAGAAATATTTCTATCTCCATAATGTGCAAAACACACAAAAGGTACGCATTGCAACTTTATATTTGGAACCAAATCAGTTTGTATGGTATCAATGTCTTTTCTCTCGTAGACAAATTTTCACTTGGGCAATTTTTACGGAACAAATTATAGCACATTATGAGGATACACAAAGCAACACCATTTTTAGCCACTTGATACATCTCAAACAAAAGGGTTCAATGATGGAGCACATTGAGGACTACAAAAAATTGAATATAAGGGTAAAAGATATTCCAGAGGAGCACATGATTGATGTGTTCATAGGGACTTTAAAGGATAACATCCAACATGAGGTTCGCCTTTGGGAACTAGATTCATTAGAGAAGGCATTCAGGTTGGCAAGAAAAATGGAAAGAAAAATTATGGTAACAAGGAAGCCTACTACTCACAACTACAAAGAAGGAAGTGTTGTTGATGCCCCTAGCCTTCCACAACCTATCAAGTTGACACCACAACAATTGGAAAAAAAATTGCAAAAGGACTTTGTTACAGTTGTGATAACAAATACACTGAAGGTCATAAGTGCGCTGAGAAGAAATTATTTTACACAGATTGTGAAGAGGAGGAAGAAAAGTAATAAGAAACGTCAAAAGAAGAGGATATACACTAGGAACAAACCCCAAAGAAAGAAGAAATGAAATCGACGATATCTTGTAATGCATTAGTTAGAATTACCACTCCTCAAACTATCAAGATAGAAGGACATATCAAGAAGAAAAGCGTAATAGTGTTGATTGATTCAGGTAGTACCCATAATTTTATTCATTGTAAGATAGCCAAGGAATGGAATTGCTTCCTATATCCAGCACCAGAGTGTCAAGTGATGGCTGCAAGTGGAGGAACCATAAATTGATCTAGAAAGTGCCATAATATCAAGCTATCCATGAGAGAATATGTATTGAATAGCCCAATGCTTTCCATTCCAATGGGTGGTGCGGATGTTGTACTAGGAGTCCAATGGCTACAATCTTTGGGTACAATAGATTTTAATATTCAAGAA